>CABFWB010010038.1:0-10617 GCA_902151455.1 Timema bartmani | reverse complement strand
CTATCCAGTGGTATAATTTAATTTTGGATGTAGAGGAAAGATTCGAAACTACAACACCAAACTGTATCCCCCGATTTTTTATCATTAGGTGTTTTGGATTGCCCCCGTATGGTAGCAAATTTAAAGACGTATTCACGTCAAAAAGCGTTGATCTCTATTTCTCTTTCCTAAGTTATTTGTAACAGCTTAACTGATTACGATGTAGTTTTTGATAGATTATGTAGATTTTTTACTGGGACGGCCTTAGGCTATTGATCTAATGAATGAGCTCAAACAAATTATGTTGTTTTAATATTTTGTATTAAAACGCGTGATTAATGCTGAATTGCCCTATTGAATGTAGAGTTATCTGTGTGACTTGATCACCAAATACAAAGAGAAATTACAGAATACATTTCAATAGTACATCCAAAAAGTAATAATATTTTAGTTTAGTTGATCGTTTTGAACCCACAGATCCGTTTAAAGGAGTTTTTGTACATATATGTTTGATTATAACTAGAGAACTACTGAATAGATTTGAATCCATGACGTTTTATACTATGTTGGATTACTCGAGAAAGGATATAAGCTATTAAAAAATAATATATATCTTTAAAGAGCTGAGCAGTAACGTTAAAGGCAATAACAATATTTTTTATGTTTACTCCGGAGTGAAAAAAGCGAGGACTGCCACACGTGCAGCTACTGCTGTGACTTAAGGAAAATAATCAGACCCGACAATATAGATTTGATGATAAATTTGGAGATCCCGAATTCAAACATTGACCCACAACTACATCCAAGTGTTACTAAACATATAGTACACGACCACTACGGACTTTTGAATCAATCGTATCCATGCATTCAACAAAAACTATCCAAAGAGCAACGTTGATTGGGGATGATGGATATCCCAAATACCATAGATGGCATCCCGATGATGGAACGCACTTGGCAATGATCTATTCTTGAGCGATGGATATAGATAATCTTTAGATTCCCACATTAACGTGGAACTATGCATTTTTATCAAATCCTTTAGTTTTCTAAGTAAAACAATGAAGGCAGTGAACAAGTGACGTTTAGTATTAACTTGACCAATGAGTGGAAAACATTTCAATAGTTATTAATCAAGGTGTTATGCATTTAGCTGTCCATAAGGCGTGGTTTGGTAAAGAAAGTAGTCGGAGTGAGAATATACCCGGGGCGGACTAAATAGTTCAACAACAAATGGTAGATGGTAATATATGGACATTAGGTTTAGGNCAAATGGTAGATGGTAATATATGGACATTAGGTTTAGGTGCCAACATCGATGTAGTTATTAAATAAAATGGAATTGTGACGATAGGAGAATAGAGTCAAGTAGGGTAACATGCCCCAGTTTTTAAATAGGTACTTGGGTTAGGTTTAGGATAATTTCCAGGTTGTTCCTTTTCACTTAGTTGAATATATTTGTTAAAGTTTATTATTGTTTTAAGAACTGTTTTGTGAATTATCTAAACTGAACTTGACTGATTGTAGTACTAATTTGTCTGTATTTTTTAACTATGTCTAAATAAACTAAAAAAAACTGTCCATTTAGGAATTGCGCTATGTATATAGTTTAAAAGTAAAGTAACTCATGACACTAATAACCCATGCAACAAATTATTAACAATCTTCTTCAAACTGTGCACTGAATACGCCTTCTTTTAATGAAGTTTCTTTATATAATACTTGGAAAATTCAGAATTTCCCGTCCTTAAATGAAGGTTTTTCTGATGAGGAACCTTCTATAGTAGTGACGGTTGCGTCCTTCAGCCGGGTATATAACGTACACCCGAAAAACACAGCGTGCTATTATTTGAGAACGCAGCTCCATGTCGTCAAAGGTCCAACTTCATTTTAAAACTTAGGTACCGTGAATGACGACACCCACACATCCTAACAATTAGTTTGGAAAGCACTTGGACTCTTAGAGGATGACTCACACTTGAGGAGTACTTTATAAAAAGCCGCTTTGTGTCGGTATCTTCTTCACTCGGATATTTGCTCTCAATCATATTCATATTTTTCACTAGACAGATCCTCTCCCACTTTTACACACCCACAGTAAAAATATGTCAGATGATGTTGAAAATAAAACTATCGGTAGAAACTTTGGGTTTCAATCAAGATAATTTTAAGGCAGATTAGACAAAACCAAACAAACTGTAAGGCCTCTTCTCCCGGACAAGACTGTGAATGACTTGAGTCTTCTTACATCCGGCAATGTGTACAGATCTATGTTCTATATAAACTACTTCAAAGAGACGACAAGCGACTGCTCAATTCCATTACAAACTGTGAATATAAACAAGCCTCTATTGAACAACCTGCCGTACACATAAACATATTATAGAGTATTCTAGATTCTGTAGGAAAAGTGTTCATTTAAGATACATTCTGAAAGTAAGGGAAATGCAGCATAATACATCAATTGAAGATCTAAACAAAACTCTGGGAGATCTCAGAAGCAGCCATGTGCTCATAGGAGGCGTCACCGTATTGTTCTCGGGATACTTCCAACAACCTCCACCGGTCATTCCGAGAGGCACTAGAGCTGACGAGGTCAACGCTTTCCTGAGAAGATCCGCACAGATGTTGTGAAACTTCCCTTGTCAATCAAAATGCGCATCCGCCCGAGTGAAGTCGAAAACTATACTTATCTGTCTATATATTGCTGAAGCTTGGATTTGGAGTCTTCGCAGAGCACGAAGGCAAGGTGCCCTTGAATAACTCCCAGATATGCGTCGTGGTCTAAGATATCGAGGAATTAGTCCATTATATTCATCCCGATATACTTCTTCTTCAAAACCAGCCTCTTTCATGGTTTCAGGAGCAAGCTATTCTAGCTCCAAAAATGAATTGGCTGATAAAATAAAGACTGTATTCTATACCAGTTCGAAGCGCCAGACCGCACTCAAACATCCATAGGTACTACCCTGTCCTAGTTCTTTATTACCTTAATTATTATAGTTTACCCATTCACGCTCTTGAATTAAATTGTAAACACTCACTATTTTGATGCGTAGTTTTAACCCACCTAAACTGTGTAACGAGACACATTACAGATAGAGTGTCTGCAACACTTTATCATAGAGGCAACTGTCATGACAGGTTGCTCTATGAGAAATGGGTTGTGTTACCAAGAATACCCATGATTCCATCTGACATGTCCCCCTTCCCCCAGTTTAAATGTATGCAATTTCCTATCAAGGTTTGATATGTTATGAGTATCAAAAAACCACAAGGCCAAACCCTGAAGAGTGACAGGGGTTGATCTCCACGGAAAGTGTTTCCCACAAGGACAAACCCTGAAGGTGGCAGGTGTTGATCTCCACAGCAAGTGTTTCTCACAAGGACAAACCCTGAAGAGTGGCAGGTGTTGATCTCCACGGCAAGTGTTTCTCACAAGGACAAACCCTGAAGGTGGCAGGGGTTGATCTCCACAGCAAGTGTTTCTCACAAGGCCAAACCCTGAAGAGTGACAGGGGTTGATCTCCACGAAAAGTGTTTCTCACAAGGACAAACCCTGAAGGTGGCAGGGGTTGATCTCCACGGCAAGTGTTTCTCACAAGGACAAACCCTGAAGAGTGGCAGGAGTTGATCTCCACAGCAAGTGTTTCTCACAAGGCCAAACCCTGAAGAGTGACAGGTGTTGATCTCCACGGCAAGTGTTTCTCACAAGGACAAACCCTGAAGGTGGCAGGGGTTGATCTCCGTGGCAAGTGTTTCTCACAAGGACAAACCCTGAAGGTGGCAGGGGTTGATCTCCGTGGCAAGTGTTCCTCACAGACGTGGTGTGTTCCCATGATAGTTCTAGCAACAACCCTCTAACTTTTTGCGCCTGATGATAAAAGCACCAGCGACGCTTACAAAGAGCCCTTTACTCAAATTTTGGAACTTCATTTACTTTAATTAATACGAATATTCTGTGTCTCTAATCATAAAAAAGAAATAACTACACGAAATTCAATTGTTTGATTCTGAAAATACATCTTTTATCAACACTACTTTTCATCATGATAATTTATCATTATCTAATAAGTTGCGTAATTTCTTCCCTGAGCGAAAAATTAATAAATCTGGGATTAGAAAAATTGTTGCTTTATTGAACATGTTTTTAAAACCGATACTAACATGAGAAAAGCTGTGGGAAAAAGCCAGTTAAACATAATTTGTTATGACGTCAGTGGTCTTCAATCTTTGGCACACGAGCCCAGGGGGTGCGCAGATCATATAAAATGGGTAGGTGAACACTATTTTAGTGTTAAAAAAGTGCGGTTCCTTTTTATGTAATATGTTCCACACATATTTGTTAATTTGATAAACCAAACCTGCACACGGGGAGTCGAACCCAGGAACATTGGCTGAGGGCACCATTGCTTTATCAATAAGCTATCCAAGGTGTGGAAATAACTGGCTTGTTATAAGCTATCATTGATACCAAAGCCACCGGCGTTTTGGGAATGGATTTTGTGTTAGTGTACGAATATTATTATCAACTATAATACCTTTTCATTATTATTTATGTACATTTAATTGTACAAGCGTTTTCTTTGTCCAAAGAGTGAGAGAAAAGCCTGCAACTGTCTCCGTTAGAGACAAGATAACAAACCAGTGTTTATCACGTATTTTACCTGCACATTAAAGTTACGGACTGTTGCTTGCACGAGGGATTATAAGAATGTGAGATGATATACTAGGTCTATAAATATAGGTGCTGTTGTTACACTACTGTACGGGGGGCTGGGAGTCTCCCATTGACTACTGGGGGTCATGTCTCGCTTATCACATAGTTCCCAAGCAAGAGAATTGATGGAATCCGGAACTTTGTCGTAGAAGGACTGTGCAAGCTTCCGGAAGTAATCCTTAATACTCGGCATGCTCAACCTCAGTAAAGAGTAGGGATACAAGATATTATATTGGTATTTACAGAAATCAATTATTCTATACCCTCGATTAGAGGTTTATTAAATCGATTTAAAGGTGTCGATTGAATTCAAGAATCTATTCTTTCTCTGACGATTTCTAAAAGATCGATTCGAAAATTCAAAAGGGAACAAAACATAAATATAAGAATATTTGAATGGTTGTAGTATATATTTTCGGAAACAACCGAAGCTCACACGAACCCCCAAACGTCATCCCGCCATTTTTTTGAATCGGTCTCTACTTGATAATAGTGTTGCATTAGTTTGATGTGGTTTCAGTCATGCGTTTAGTATTAGCACAGTGAACCTGTTTCTTTTACAATGGATTGGTTTGTAACAAGGACGGAGAATAACGGATAGCTTTGAGAAAACAAGCACAGCCGACTAAACATGCAAAAAATTGACATGTTAAAATATTTTCAAAAGATTATATATTGATTCTTTTCATTGTATCCGATTCTATTATAGATAAATATAATTATTTAATTTACTTTTCAAATTAACAAATAAGCTATTGTATACAATTTGAAATAAAACTGCAGTCTTTATAATAAGACTAATAACATAGGAAATATTATCAATATTGGTTGCAAAAAGTTTGTATTTAATCAAAGGTGCTTTAGATGTCTATTCTTAAGAAAATCAAGGTATCTAACAAATTAAATTGCTCAAGGGCTGCCTTGGTAAGCGGGAAATTGCTGCGTAGACGTTTAACTTTAATTTAATATTTAGTTCTACGATGCTTTATTTAAAAATACGGTTCACGCTAAAATAAAGCTGAAAGATTCCAACAGGGCATTTTTCCTTAACAACCCTATAGCTTGAGTTTTATTTATATAAGAAAATGTTTGAAAATATGACATTAGCCCATTTTCAACGAGTTTTCAATCATGATTGTGGAGCTATGAGACTAGGATGGATGGAAAAGGGTTTTATATTTAGTCTTCCTCCAACGATTAAAGTAATTTGTTGATAACCTTACAAGATAAAATTTTAAAATATTTGAGAACTAACAGCGAGATTTCCTCTTTACCTTGAGAAAAGAAAGTTCGTAGATTTCTTTCCCATATTTCTTATTAACATGACAAAATGTGGTTGTAAATGAAGGACGAACAGAAGTATAGACTTATAAAGAATAAAGAAGTAGTTCCAGAAAACCACACAGAACATTGTATTTTAACCTTTAAGCCATGTGGTTAATTGTTTGAAATTTTCTTTCTGAATGTTATTTTGTATTTTAATGTTTAAGAACTAGCATTATTTATTTAACTCACACCCCTAATCTTTCTTTAGGTTTATAAGTTCAAGTTTATAAAATCAGTAAACTAGCACAACATAGTACTGATAAAATACACGTAATAATTAAACGCAAGCTATTGTTAATGAACTATCAACGAATAATATTCTTGATATTCCGAAATATTTCTTGCAGAGCTAAAATTTGAAATGTTCTCGATAACCACATATTAAGGCAGTAGAGTTATTTGGGAAATATGTAAAAATAACATTTTTTAACACCTGTATTGAGAAGATATGATGATAGTGATTATGAAGGTGTGGAGACGTGTTTAGTATTAACCTAACTTAAGCCTAATTTGCCAAACACTGTTGACCTTTGCGATCATTGCCTTTAAGGAAAAAATACCCAAGATACCAGCCGGGAATCGAACTCGTGACCTCAAGACTTGTAGCCAAGTGCACTGACCACTACACACTCTTATGTTCACAGTTTCCCCTCTACCCTCAACGAGTCTGTACTTAGTACATTATATGTCCACCCCGCGCTGCTGTTGGCAAAAGGTGGCTGATACATTGCACCTTAAACTGTTTGATAACTATTATTGTATTTATGATTGCTTTCATATAGAGATAAAGTATTGTAATATCGAACATTTTCAATCTCGATATTATGATGAATCTTCAGGCAAACTCAACAAAGTGGCTCTTATAATTCTGTCTGTCTGTCCCCGAGGCTAGTGCCAAAACATTTTGATGGATTTTGTTCAAATTTGATATTTAAATATTACATTACCTCAGGTTTTTTTTTTATATTCCAGCCCTCCATCTAGGGGTAACTTATCAAAGAGCGATTTTTGAAAAATCGAAGTATTTGAAAATTATTAACGATTTAGTTTAAAATGTATATTTGGTGAACGTTTCTCTTTAACATAAAAAATAACCCTGTGGTATTATTTTTAGGGGAAACACTCGTTCATGGATAATTTACTGATCACTAATTTTTAAAACTTTGAAACTTTTCGAAAATGTCTCTAAAGTTTTTGTTCAAAATGGGTATTTGGGTGTTTTAGATTATAAATAAGAATAAACGTTTGTTTTCCAAAATAAATCTATTTGAGGTTGGTTTAATGGTGGCTGGTTTTTAAATATTTGTCCCAAACTATAGACTAATATACTATATGAGAAAGTTTTTTCTACTATGTCATGCCATCTATTGTTGTATTTATGAGTGGTTGATAAAATAACTTTCCCAATTTTTATTTGCAGAAAATAACTTTTTTTTAAAATCGTGGGTAAAAGTTTAGCCACGTCAGTCGTCGGATGGTCTAAGGCGTAACTCTCGCAATAGAATGGACTGCTTTTGACGGGGAGATCGGGGTTAAAATCCCTGTCGGGTGCAATGAGGGTTTTTATTTTACAGAATGGCTCTCCACATTCTTCCACATAAATGTGGGTACATTTCCTCTCACTTCAACTTTATTTATCTCTATCATATTAGCGTAAATAGTCCATATTGTGTCTAACACGAACAGAGAATGAGACGCCTTAATAAAATAAATGGTACTGCGCACCACACAGACTTTCACAGACTTTTATCTTAAAATAGACATTTACTAAAAACTCGTAAGATTTGTGAAACTAAATAATGGGTTGTAGGAACACTACACTAAAGATCATAACTGTAATAATATACACTGTTACTTACTCTTTGGCATTAGGAGCTAGGAACACTGTTACAGAAAAATTGAGAATAGAGAAACATCTTTGTTAAACAAAAGAGTATAAGAATAAAATTCAATTTCAAATACCTGAATTAAATATATATATATATATATATATATGCTTAATGCTCAGAAAAAATAATTGATTTTATAAAAATATATTTCAAATAAAATATTTTTATCTTTAATAGAACGACAACTTTACAATAATAAGCTATTTCCCATCTCAAATAGTGGCGGAGAAACTATCAAAATTGGAAAAATTCTCCCATGTGAAGTACTATGAAAATAATTTTCATGAGAAAATTAGGATTTCCATCTTGTTTATAGTAATAAATAATGTCTAGATATAAATTTTAATCAAACTCGTTAAAGCGAATTTCGAGAAAATTTCTTTTTTCTCATTTTGTGCTTCAGTAAACTACCCTTAAATTTAGGGTTGGCTATCTACTTACGAAAACCCCAGATACTAGGTTTTGGCCCAATCAGTAAAATAGTTTAGACTCCAGCCCAAGGTACAGACAGACAGACGGACGGACAGACAGACAGGCGGTATTAACAAAACAACTTTTTTTTGTTTCAGGGAGATATGAAACGTGGACATTTATCAAAATCTTGAGTTCGTTTTTTTGATGATTACAAAACTTTCTTTCCAAGGTGTCGATATAAAGTAAAAAGGTAAAAACTTAAAGCTCTATATTAAAAATGCAATTCAATACGCTTTGCACTTGAATGTCGGTAAAACATTAGTGATGGGGGGTGAAGGTTGTAAGTAGATTGTTCAGTCTCCCGCGCCGAGGTAGTCCCAGACAGGACCAAGGGGGCTGGGGTGACCACACCCCTCACTAATTGAACAGTAATGATCAATAACCCACCTTGCAGCTCCCGGACAGACAAAGGTCACTCCCCGACTAACAAGACTTAGAGACTAGCCCCACACTTTCTCTGAGACATTCCTACTCAACACTGGCACTCTAGAAGGGATAGACATAGATTACATAACATCGAGATTATAGATAAAAAGACACGGGGATTTTTATTTCAAATCAATTACATAGCTATAAATTAAATCCATTTTTAAAAACATTAACCTAAAAATTCAAAATAATTTCAAACAAATGGTATTCATAATAATTAAAAATATAAAAAATGACTGTCTTTAAAACAAAGTAATCCAGTCTTATTAGAGCAATCACAGTTTGTTATACATTGATTATGTATTTAAATGTGTTGTACCTTCATACGATACACACATCGATTCCTCGCACATCAGCACGAGATAATGATTGTTACAAATCATCAAACTACAAACATCGATGGCGAAAATATCGAGCCTTCACCAATCGATCTTTGAAAACATAGATGTTCGATGGCCATCCCTATGTACCAGTGGTATTCAACCTTTTTTATTTGTGTGCCCTCAGATATAATTATGTTCCTTCTTCAACTTTTGTACCCCCAAAGTTATTGGTGCTTATACATATTCTATAATCTACATCTAAAATAAAACTGACTCTCCCAGATCTGAAGTCCTTATATCCGGCTCTTCTGTGGCTAATGCTAGATATTACATTGAATATTCAGTGTTATCATTGAGATATATAGGACCTATATATCCTCTATCTCTCTCTCCCTTCTTCCCTCCCCCACTCACTAGTTATATACATATAATTGTACACACCCCTGTCTTGGCGTACCCCAGATCGAATACCTCTGCTATGGATCACTCAATGGAAGATTGCCCCGTGGTGTAATGGTCAGTGCACCTGGACACGTACTTAGGGTTCGGTACCTAGGCTATTTTTTTCTTGAGGAGAATTACTCTATCGGTAACCAAGGTCTGGTAAATTAGAGTTAAGTTAGGTTTAAGACTCCCATTGGCCCACACCTCCATACTCACTATCATCCCATCATTTCATTACGGGTACTTGTAGACAACCTCCATAGGTGTACCCTGGGTAACGTTCTGTGTTACCAGAGCGGTTAGTACTCTATATACACAAGAGACCGAACTGGATGGCATGTCCCTACCTGTCATTGATGCTATATAAGCTAAATAAAACTGTAATAAAATGGAAAAATTAGTAGTTAGAGTTTTAACTGGATCTCCGGGGGTTGGAATCTTGATCCAAACGCAACCTTCCTCTTCCTTGAACATAAATAAAGGAATCTTGATCCAAACGCAACCTTGCTCATCCTTACCTTATTTGTACAGTTAAAACAGGATAGCGCGGACGGACGAGTGGTAGGACTGAGTAGACAAATATAAACGGAACAGGGTGAGGAGGGTGAATAATTATAGTGCGTGCTATCCAGGACTTAGCTAACACGATACAACAGCATGAGAAGGTTTGCATTTAAAGGAAATGTAGCCTATCTGCATTAGCGTGAAAGAAGAGTAGGAAATACCACTCTCATTACACCAGACTGGGATTAGAACCCCAATCTCCCCGTTATTGATGGTCTAGTCTAATACGAGACTATGAGGTCACCACATAAGGTCGGTGAATGGTGACAATCAGTGGTCAATGGTGGGTAGTTATTATCAGGCGTGGTAAGCACCACATCGCGGCTTTGTGA
Source organism: Timema bartmani (assembly GCA_902151455.1). Taxonomy (NCBI): domain Eukaryota; kingdom Metazoa; phylum Arthropoda; class Insecta; order Phasmatodea; family Timematidae; genus Timema; species Timema bartmani. The sequence goes on along the minus strand of CABFWB010010038.1, from coordinate 137 downwards.
GCGACATACATGGCAATGTTAGTCAACCCTTTTTGTTGGCCTACCCCAGTATATGTATAAATAAATGGTACGGCGCACCGCACAGACTTTCTCTCTCTTTCTATAAACTAGTAAGATTTCTGAACGGAATAATGTAC
>CABFWB010010037.1:0-10618 GCA_902151455.1 Timema bartmani | reverse complement strand
TGTGGAGTGGTGATGATACAATGTACATTATTCTGTTCAGAAATCTTACGAGTTTATAGAAAGAGAGAGAAAGTCTGTGCTGTGCGCCGTACCATTTATTTTTACTTTGGCAGCCTTGTAGTGCTGCTAGCATAATATAAAATCATCCCCCAACCCCGGACTTGTTGATTCTATTTTACTACATATTAGTCGCATATAATCTTTATTATAAACAATTTATAATAATTAAAACAAGCATTAGTGGACATGTGGGTTTAATGTCGCACTCTTTTGGTTTGGTTTGTTGGTTAAAGTGAAGTAAGGATTTTAATTCTGGCCAGGGGTAGTTTATCATAATATCCCTCCAAGCAAATAAGTGCACATTTCCTCTACATTTTACCTACTACACTGGGGTAGCTAACTGTATATAGTCCAGGCTGGTAGTAATACACAGTGAAAAAACGTAAAAACTAGGATTTGAACGCTTTTAATTAATCAAAGGGTCGCGATGGTCGCAGAGAGAAAAGTTGTGGTCATAAACTATAAAATGTTGGAACCGCTGTAATAAAGTCAGTTAAATTTTTTAATCTAAAATACACTATTTGAACAATATCTGCCAATCTAAATAAATATATTTAAGCTCAATTGGAAATTTAGCTCTAATGCAGGTAAACTGAAATAAATAATAATTCAAGTTGCACTGAAAAAGCCCTATAGCTTTAAAAATCCAGTATGAACAAATAAACAAGGCTATCACCATGAGGGTGGGGTGTTTGTGGGCTCAAACCACCTACGAAATTTTAGGAACAAAATGGCTTTATTTATGGTTCAAACAATACAAAAATTCAAGTACAACTATAAATTAGGGGGCTGTGTTACCATAAAAAGCACTTCAGAGAGCTTCTAGAGCTATTTAATATATATAATTTTTTCTAGCCTTTGGCAGTTAGGGATTTTTGTTGCCATAAAAAACACTTCAGATAGCTTCTAGAGGTGTTTGATATCTAGAAAGTGTACTAGCCTTCGGCAGTTAGGGGGTTATGGTGCCATAAAAAACACTTCAGATAGCTTCTAGAGGTGTTTAATATTCATAAATTTTCCCAGCCTTCGGCAGTTATGGTGTTATGGTGTCATAAAAATACACTTCAGACAGCTTTTGGAGGTGTTTAATATCTAGAAATGTTCCCAGCCTTCAGCAGTTAGGGGGTTATGGTGCCATAAAAATCACTTCGGATAACTTCTAGAGGTGTTTAATATTTAGAATTTTTCCTAGCCTTCGGCAGTTAGTTGGAAATGGTACCATAAAAAACACTTCGGATAGCTTCTAGAGGTGTTTAATATTTATAATTTTTCCTAGCCTTCAGCAGTTAGGGGGTAATGTTGCCATATAAAACACTTCAGATAGCTTCTAAAACTGTTTATCAATTAAAATTATTTCTAGCTTCCGGCAATTATTGAAATTCGGCAATTATTGGCTGGCTACGGCCTTGCAAATAAATAAATACATTTAAAAATAGTTGCCAAAAAGCTCGGTTCAAGGCTTGATTATCACCCCAAATTAAAAAGAAATTGGGAGCCTCCTTTTGCCCTTCCCCCTCACGTCCTCAACACTGCCCTTCTTGTACTCTCCTTTGCTACTTGGGAATTTTTCTAATTTCGAAATGCTTAGAGTTGGAAAAAACACTGGTTCACTCCCTCCCCCACCAAATATATTTCGTCCAACGCCCCTGGTTTCCATAGATATAATCAATTATATCGTCTCTCAAAAGTCAAAACTATTATTTACTCAAGACATCCGTTTCTATGGTTGCTAATCCAGAAATGCAAAATGTACAGATCATTCTTAGAGCTATATCGTATACTCCTTTAATACACCACTTAAATTAATGTGTAGTCGCAAAACCTCACTACCTTATCATTGTAATGTTTATTGCCACATTTCCACGGTTTCCATAATGACATTCTGGTAAGACAAACCTTTTAGAAAAAAATACAAATTTCTTTTCAACAATAATACGATGTATTAAAAGCGACCACTGCAGATCACATGACTTGATAAATGAATATATTAAATAAGTTTTAGTAGCGTTTGTAACTTCCAGATATACGGTTCCTACTACCATAATTCTACGTGTCCCGGGTATCTACGAAAATTAATACAATACAATAATAACTGTGACAATAGTTGTTGAATGTGACCTTGAAGAGAATAGACTCCCCTAAATGTAAGTTGCTTGAATACAAACAATGAATTGAATATACTCTAATTGAATGTATGACCACAGTTGTATGACTATGAATGTAGTCTTAAAATTTAATGCAAATACTACATATTTTATTTTGTTTAGAACGAAGTGATTTATATTTAACTAGCTGGTATTAGTGACGTCACATTTACATATATTGGAGGAGACTAAATGGTAGATAAATGTGTGGGGTTAAGTGGAAGCCGGATCCAAGAATTGACACCTAAATTAGGAACCTAAATAATATAACTGATATCAATATAATTTTGGAACCGTTCCATTACTAGTAGCTTTTATATATTATATATGCTAGCAAAATTGAAATAATCAACTTTTTTATTGCAAAAATAAAGTATTCAAGCCTACATATAAATTGTAATGTGTGATGTTTAATTTAATTTAATATAAAATAAGTAGCATTCGTCGTCGTACCCATGTGAAAAATCTCCCAAGTTAAATTTTTTACTTGTCCAAATCACAAGATTTGTACTGAATCTTAACGATAGCTCAGGCGGTTTGTGACTTTCGCAAAAATTTACATCCCAAGATCCTTTTCTGAAAAACTTAACCATTTTTCTTATGCATCGTAAAGTCAATTTTCAGATAAACGTAAACTAAATATAGGTAGATTTTTTTTAAACATTTGTAAAAATGTGTGTCAACTTTTTACTATCAATGAGTTTCTAGATTTGGAAACATTTCTTCAAATACGATATCAATCTTTTATTTTATTCAATTGAGAAACTGTTTTGTACAACAAAATTTTTTGGAAGTAGCTGAAGTTGGCGAACTTGGATTTGGCAACGTATTAAACACTTTTTAAATTAAAATAAATAATTAATACGCTTCCTTTTCCTTGGTTCTAAGTCACTATAAGCCGTTTATAAATTATCCAGTTCAATTTTGGTATTGATATTTTTTGTATTGATGGTACCCAAAATTTTACTCTAATAGAAATAATAGGAATAATGTTTCAAAATTAGTCTGTACTTTTGTCCATTTGGGAAGTTTAAGGCGTATTTAAAATGTGTGGAACAGTATACTTTTTTAATATCAAATAACAAGTCTGGCCTACTGGGCTATCCACTCGTAAATTTTAATGGTCCTTTATAGCTGTACAGTCCAATTTTCATCGGATGAACCTTATCAAACAACGTATTCATACGTCAAGTCATTTGATCTTCAGCTGTCACTTTTAATAGATGATAAATATTATAAGCACATATAAAATAATAGTAATAATAATAATAACAATAATAATAATAATAATAATAATAATACAGTAAGATGCGATTAATGGTTGTCCTGTTGCGTTTTCTAAAAGTTTCTTCCTAGCAAAATTCTACTTTACTTCACATATGTGAGCCTCTATTAAAATTATTTTAGCCCTTAGAAAGGGGTTGAGGAAGAGGGTAGCAACTGCCCACCTTACCCCTCCCTCCGTATCCTCTATTATCCCACGTGAATGGTATTAATGCTAAAGAGGTTAAAAATTGGTTTTGATCAACTGCGAAATCTAACGAGACTTGAATGTTCGTACTGTCGACAAAAGCACAGCAACATTCCCAAAGACAAATACAGTCACGTGACTAGTCTGAGGAACAGCTGTTGTTCGCGTCGCTTGTTCTTTCGATGAATGGTTCAGAACTCTCGCTCTCGCATCACAGTAATATAACTGTTCCAAGTCTGGTTGTGTCGCGAGATCAGCTGAGTTTGTATTGTTATCTATGAAATACTTTCTAGCATGTTTCTAAGAAGTGTGAATAGTCATTAGTGCAAATATAATAACAATAGAGGGATTTACACAATTTTAAAGATTAAGAAGTTAAAAAACTAGAAGGCAAAGCACAATAGCCGTAATCAGGGTCACATCAATACAATTAAATTATATTGATTAACTAAATGGGCTGAAAGTTTTTAAATTGAAGCTTAAGAAAGAATACTTACAAGTCAATTACAAATGTATAGTAATTTAAAGCTAAATGTTAATTAATACTGCACAAAAGTAACAACTTAATGTGGGATTTTCAAACTTAAGAATATTCTATGCCAATTCTTAATCATATTTAAGGTTATTGTGTCGCTAAATTAATTATTCTACATATTATTATTATTATTATTATTATTATTATTATTATTATTATTATTATTATTATTATTATTATTATTATTACTAACCGTTCGGGTTATACGCACTTACGCTAATGTGTAATGGTAGGGTGATTNCCGTTCGGGTTATACGCACTTACGCTAATGTGTAATGGTAGGGTGATTGTGAGATGAAATGAAGGACCTACAGTTTAACGTGGAATCCGAACCACAGTGGAGGCCTGGAATTCCTCACATTCACAAGTTGTGATTATATTTATAATTCTTACTTCTTAAAATGCATCTATAAAACCTTCTAGAATTAAATAATAACTAACCTGACCAAACTATTTCAGCGAAATAATCATTTTTATGTGATTGTTCTCACAATAAAAGTACACTCATTCAAAAGTAAGGAGTAATTTTGAACAAATAATTGTAATCGTTAAATATTATATTATTAATATGACGATAAAACTTATTCATTAAACAATCCCATGAGGGAGTTGAATAGACTGTTTTAAATATTAAATGCATAACCGGTATTCCTTAATATGTTATTTTTGAAAGATAATTATGGTTATGAGACAGATAATTACTGTGTTCATATTTTTATCCATCGTTTATTCTCCATAGTCAACAAGTAAATTAAAAAGGGCAATTACATTCACAGCCCGGTAGATTTCGCAAAAAATAACGCTTCTTCAATAAAATTATTCGCGTCAACGAAACCTTGTTGAACCATTCATAGATCTGAACAGTTCATTTATTCACTCGAGTGTAGTTAGTGAAAGCGACACGAACAAAGATAGCTACTTGGATGACGTCGGGTCCCCTTCCCCTTCGTCTTGGACTTCCTCAACAAGTTTTTAAAATCAGTCACGAGTTCCTGCGTTATGTAACTAGAATATTTCAGTTCGCAAACGCGCTCAGTGCAACAAAGATAATGCAACAAGTCAACAGTTAAGGTGTAATGCAAGAGAGCTCTACGCTCGCTTCACCACGGGGACAGCTTAGGTGAGTGTTGCGTATGTGGACAACAATACGTTATTCACTTTCGACTGGCTGGAATAAGGCGAGTGTTTAGCACGCTTGACTCTTGACCTAAGAAGCCGGTAAGGATTTAGACCCAACACTGGCTGCATACATAGAGAAATTCTTTCCATTATTTGGGTGTGTGATTGTTAAGTTCATTAAAATTCAACTTCCTAATCCTATTCCCTGACAGGAGTAGTAGAGGCTACACTTTTTAATGTTATTATGTTTGCTAGCATTTGATTGGGTCTACTGCGATGACACCTGCCAGTGGGGTAAGGGTCAGATAACACTAAATAACACATTCCCTGCTACCTTGTAGATTCGAATCTATGACTCGTCAATATATTGGTGGAATTGAACCAAACCTGTTTAATAGTATTTTTGTATATCTTATAATTTTAAACCTATGTTAATTGAAACAACTCGGCGACTTATAATAGTGTTAGAATCTTTTAATTAATTTGCAATAACGTGTTTTCTAAATTAGTAATCTTAATCTGGCCCACTACTTAAGGCATCTGTGTATTAACACAAGGCCTGAGGTAGAACAATATGAAGACATGTCAAAATCTAGATTGTAATCCATTTTCCGTTTAAACAAAAAAGTTTTACAAATAAAGTCTTACTAGTAACGGCCAGCAATGTGTTGATTTCTTTATCTTAATAAAAGTAAAGCCTAATGATTTTAAAACATATTATATTATAGTATATTCAATCTCATTATGACGAATCATGCTGAGTTTTATTCATAATTTTATAGGGTTTATTTAACGTTAACTTTCTAAACATAAATAAAATCATCATTACTTAAAAACTAAATCTAAAACATGCTTAGCTCTTAGATATTGACTTACTGAATAACTAGACGAATTCGTATACAAATTACAAATAGTACAAATATCCGACAGCACCATCTGAGATCATACCAGTCTCCCTTTGACCCGGGTCAACGACACCAATTACTGAACCACTTTAGAAATCGGTCGTCACGTGTTCCGTAATCGGCACAGTCCAATTTGCACAGGAATAACCTCATCTGACAGAAAAGTTAGATTCTATTTTCACGTATTTATACGTCAAGTCATGATATATATAGCTGTCACTTTTGATAAATAGTAACAGTACCCATAAGATAAAACCAATAATATAGTAAAACGTTATCAATTTTGACTGCAAAAAAAAGTTTCCATTTTACAGAGTGGATGGGTAAGCGAAACAATCACCCCCTTTACCCCCGCCCCTATCACCAAACTCTTTCTCCCTTCAAGGTCGCAAATAATCTTAATAAACACTTAATACCTTATTTAAACTATAATTTATATCACCGAAAATGTGTCGAATGCATAGGATACATTTTAAGAGCAGGCTTACAACTAATTCAAAAGATATAAAGTTAAACAAGTATATCTAAAATTACCGATTGGAATAAAATACATAGATAATAGCATCAATACATTAAATACACCCTCCCAATTACATTTATAGGTGCGCAGTTGATATAGAGACGTTGGTTACGTTACTTTTAACGGGACCTATCATTTGAAAATAAAAATCTTTATAATATGACTTATCTGCATTCGTTGGCCACACGGTCTAATAAAGCACTTCTCCCGCGCTAGACTAGACTGCCTATGACGCGAAGATCAAGGTTTGAATCTCAGTCGGGTGTATTTAGATTCTCCCCCCCCTCAAATGGTTTTACCTCCTCCCTCCATGCAAATGCGAATACACTTCCTATAAATATAACCTTCCTAATCCCTAAAACCATTAGCGTAATTAGTATATAAGCGTACTTCCCGAACGCCTAGAAAGCCGCGGTGCTAAAAAAAAAGAAGTAAATATATGACGTGTTTTCTTTCATAAGTTCTCATTCTCAGCTTTTCGTAGATAACATGAACTGAATGTTCGCCCTTGAAAGATATATGCGGCGGCTTTGTGAGGTCAGAGCTGACACCGGCGTAATAAGTCCAGTGGCAGCGTGCTTGGCCCTGACCCCGAAACCTGGCCTTCAAGTCCCAGTCCCGGGCGCACCAGGGATGGGTTTTTCAATAACGATGTTTTCCCAATCACCCGCCAGGCGAATGGCGTGTTTGCGCAAGCTCACTCTCATCATCCATTACGTAAATAATACTAATTTGGGCTTGCGGTCAGTATGCTGCTTATTGGTGACTCATCTAAATCAACTATTGCATGCACAGCAACCAGACCCCAACAAGTTAAATCAAAGAATTAATTGAAGAAAAACCGGCATCGGTGGTAATGACGGAACAAGTTCTAGCTATTTTTTTCTAGAAAAAATTCTAGCTGTTTAAATGGAAAGATAGAAATCTAGATTTCACAAGCTTTAAAGTTTCTATCTAATTTAATATATTCCAAGGACGTTGAACACAAAAAAAATTAACAAACATTAATAGCGTGAGCTACAACAAAAGCAATAGTGGTGGTTCAATTTCTCTTCCCACATTCACGTACCGACTACAGCGCTTGGTGGTTGAATTTGTTACTAAAGTCGGGTTTACTTTATATCAGATGAGATAATTATTTTATAATATAAGGAACGTACTTGGATGGAACAGCTAATTAGATTAATTGGTACAAATTCTTTGGTCAATTGAACAATATAAATTAAGAAACATAAAATGAAGATAATTTATTCAAAGATAAACTAATATATCAAGAAATTAAGTCAAATAAAACAGTTAAAAAATCATCATTGAGATTGTTAAGTAATAAAGTTCTGAAATTGATTAGCATAAAATAAGTAAAAATATAAATCTGTGCAAAACACAATTAAGTAGTAGCAGATTAAAGGATTAACTTGTAACCAATGAAAAGTGTAAATTAGAAAATTGACTAGAATATATTTATTAATATTATAATTTGAAGACCTTACAACATTTTGAATACTTGAGATACTAGGTTTTATGAAGGTTATTCATCTTCATGTCTATTCATAAGAAAAAGGGGTTTATCTTCCCAATTGCACTTCATTAAGTTAAGTCGTTAAAAAAACTTTGGTGTTTAATTTACCTATTTTTTTCAAAGGGCACTGATGCTTATTTAAAGGGATAAAAGAGTTTGTAGAAACCATCTAATTAAATTAAATTCTCCGTTATATTGCATTTATAAATTAGATGGTTGGATAAAAAATATAAACCTTTTTATTTCTTAAAAAGCATCAAGTTCAACTCTAATTATTAATATAAGCATTGTAACCATTAGCAAATTAATCTTTACACATCAGTGCACGTCATGTTTGTTCTAAGATTTGTGAAACATATATTAGTAAGGCTTTGCGAGTTATGGTAATCACCGTGTTAGCTCCCAATATAGCACGTTTCATCAAACTGAATTTTACAAGTCAACTTGTAAGATTTCTGTTTCAAATTAAATAACTACCCACAGTTCTTTAATATATTCCATTGTGAAGGTTTACTAAATTAATTTTGAATAGATTGATTTGAAATGGTTTAATAGCACGTAAAGTCGGAGTTTAGGTACGTACTTAGTATTTTGTTTAGCTCCCTAGGGATATTTTTGCGCGTGTTCAAAATAAAGGTTGGTAACAAGTGTTGGCATGCCTGCGGTGAGCGGACCAGTCGATAAAGAGAGAAGACGATCGAGTCCGCGAAATGGCTGAGGCACGTAACGTTTCTGCTACAACCTTGGCAACTGGATAAAAAATAACCATATGAAAGACAGGAGTGAATTTCCGACACTGTAAAATAACTACGTTCGCTGTGAGTACCAAACGTTTAACGTTCGTTCCAACGCACGAGTGGTCAGGGAAACTGACTGGAAATCTAGGGCATCCTGATTTTATCACGGGTGATACAAGCAATATGTTAGCATGAACGTGTTTGTCTTATTAATTTTTTTTTTTTGAAAAGGGGTGGTAAGAGAAAGAGACCACTAGAATTGTGTTTAAAGTTTTAGGATAGGCCAATTTCTAAATCATGTGCTGATAAAACCCTATGTTCGGAAAGAGTACGATTCATTCTTTATTGTAAAATATTGAAGCTACGCCTTTCATCATATAATTGTTTGGAACACTTTAATTTCGCTGTGACTTTGTAAACTCACAATTTATAATTTTAAAACAACCATTAGGAACGTCTAACAGTATTTACAAAGAGTATCTGCACATAGGTATTAGAGTTTTAATTATTTTAAAGTAGAACATAGGTAAATATGTTCATACAACAATTAAAATAATGTTAAAATTCCTCAACAATGTTTGTTTTTAAAACTATGAATTGTTGATTTTAGAAAGCACACTAGTTTCCCAATAAAAACAAACTTAAAAATTCAAAAGTGGTAACCTTAGTCTTGACATAAAACAAAACAAAATCTTCTAATTTGGGAGAATTGTAAGCACTCCTGAGGCTCGATCGTGCCTGTATGCACTGTGAATGGTGTTTATTTGGTTGACCAACAATGCGGGTTTTCTTATCCTCTTTCTAAATGAATGCTTGTGAAATTGATTAAAATTCTCCTTTTTCAACATGTTCGCTTAGCTAAATTTAAGTCATTAGTGGTTACAATTATTTATCACAAACAAAAGATACATTTTACTGCTGGAATGCTTTATAAGGCTCTTTTATTTAACTTAGGCACTGAAATAAGAGTCGTTTTTAGGGTCTGAACCCGGCCTACCTCATCTCACTAAAATTTCAAACATATTATATTACCGTACATTTAATTAAAATTAGATTTCTCCAAGAAATTGAATGAAAAATAAGTATATACTTCAATTGAAGTAATGACTAATAACTATCTGTGAAATATTATAATATATCATACACGCAACGTAGGCGGTATTTTCATACGTACGTACAACCCGAACGTATAGTAAGACGCGGTGCTGCTGCTGCTAATAATAATAATAATAATAATAATAATAATAATAATAATATTTTCATTCACCAATTCGTTGAAGTATTTTGTGTCCGCTGAAGCCGGCTATTTTCTTGGCCTTTGATATCGATAATATTACCGTATGAACGTGTTCATATACTGACCACAAGCCATTCCTGTAAAAATATAGAATTGCTAAAGATGTGATTGGGGGATTACTAACAGTAGGTGATTGTTTTGATCTCCAAACTCCCCTGAAAAACATATAGCTAGCTGCCTGATTCCACTTGCACGTGGCAAATAGCATAATTTTCAAGCAATGTGCTTGAAAGATTAGTGAGTGTGTTTAGTTTATGTATTTATCAGCTGTCCTTAAGGGCATTACTACCACTCGCAACTCTAGAGCTTCG
>CABFWB010010036.1:0-10627 GCA_902151455.1 Timema bartmani | reverse complement strand
TCCCCACGCTTTTTTTAGACAATACCAACTTCTTTTTTTTTTATGTGTATATACTCATGTTGTCACAAATCCGTTCACTAGTGGCGTTTTTGACACAATCCACGAGTGAACCAATTGACATATACGATCAACCTTAGTCCAAATAAAGATTTTAAAAAATAATCACGATAGGTGTTCCCCAACATGAATCTAATGTAGTGAAGGAACACTAAAATTGGGCAAAGAAACAGGGAGATACAATGAGAGAAAGTCAATTTAAATTATTTTATCTAAAATAAAGTTTAAATATATAATGTAAGTTCATAACCAAAGATTATTTTCGTGAATATAACAGAGAAGAGAACTATTGGCTTGCTTCCATTGAATGGGACAATAGAAGTGACAACAATCGAAAACAACTATATAAATTATTTTAGTCCAGCAATATGTGATTTAGCAACAACAATAAAGCTCTAAGAATATCCAAACCAATGATATCAAAATTATTTACTAGTACTATATACTTGGGACTGTAGAATAAATAAATATTATGAGCCAACAATGCACTTTAAAGGCGAAGAAGATCTCCAATAAATACAGTTGGCACACCCAGGTAGTTGAGTAACATAACCCCAATTAGGAATGCCTCAACAATGCTTTTTACGTAAGAGCAATTAAAGTCCCTATGTAAAATACCCCTAAATCTAGTCTCGGCACTGAGGGTGTGAAACAATTGACAGTTGGACCCGGGTCTCAGCAATAGCTCTTTAGGAGTTATCCCCACTGTACCAAGTCATAATAGTGGTTAAATCCACTTATATTGATAATAATAGAATCATTATGCAATAAAACAATGTTACTTAGACCTTAATTGCCACCGGTAATAATATAAATCATTATGACGCTAAAGTCTATAAATTAATATGCTAGAAAATAGACATACTGGCTCCATTATTAGGACGGGTTTGATACTTTTAGACCGTCACAATGGCATGCATGAGATTACCTAGTAGAATATTTTTGAATTGTTGTTCTATCTTGATAAATAACGGAGATATCGCACGTAAACTGTTATATGTGTATCATATTCCTACCACTGATTCGTATTAGCTGTCCATCAGGAATAGTTGGCAACCCAAACTATCACTGAAGGATACAAAGGCATCAGTCTCGTCTTCTCTGGTTTGCCATAGATGGGGAAGCCCGAGGTTTGAGTCCATTCCGTGTGTACTGAGGTTCTTTTGTCTTGCTAGATGGTTGGTTACCCATACTCTTCATGATGTTGCGTATCCATTAAATATAAATGTTTTCTTCTTCAGCTTTACCCTGTTAGTGTGGATATCCGGATATCCCGGGTGGGTATTAGGATCTGGTTCACAAAATTGCCTTGGTTTTGAACATACTAATAAAATAATGAAACAACCTGGTTTTAAGTTAGATACACCCGAAAGTGATGGGTCCATAATCTCAATTATGGTAGCCTTTTGGTACTTTAGCCATCCCATGTCCACTGGACTTCTAGTCTATCTATTCATCTTCCCATCTGCGCCTCCTTCTCACCCCTCTCCTTCCACCTACACAAATGTGCCACATTCCAGCACAGGACATCCCATGGAGGGCAGGACGGAATTCCGAAAACAAGGGGGTACGAACACCGGATATTAACCCCGTCCTCTTGTCGGGACACACAAACACACACATTCTCCATTGCGAGCGAGAGCATCCCTCCTAATCCTCCCCACCCCCTAATGGCCCTTGCCATTAGCGTGGTATGCCTTGTGGCGCTTGGTCAGTTTTTCCTCTGGGGCCAACCGAGGTCTTTTGGTGCGCTCTTCTCCGGATGTGGCGTTGCAGTAATCTGGTCTGCGGCATGCCCCTGTGTCACCCCCAGTAATTGCACGATTATGTTGATCCTGTGCAAGCCAACTAATCCATGTTTAATGCCACAACACTCCTCACCCCCTTAAAGTTAGCCCTTCCACCGTTGTGTATAGGTGGAATGTTGTGTGAAATGCTTTTCGCTTACTAATAAATTGATACTTTTCTTATGCTCATGTGGGTGAATCTCTGGCTGTATTGATACTAATTACGATAGCCCTCATGATCCTGATGACGTCGAAGTTCATGTCACTTATGTCATTCTATTTATTGATGGCCCCTAGCGTGTGCCGTGCGCTCTAATTATTATGAAGGGGTGTCCACGTCATTGCACACATAATCAAGTTTATTACCACGCACGCTTTTGTATCAATAATCGATCCGCCTACAGAATGACATTTTATGACAGTACCAAAAGAAACTGAATATAGTCCTGTTGGATAACGTTTTACTTTCTCTCAAACCCTCGAAGAGGGAAATATTGTGGTGGTCAAAATGATTGAACTCTTTATTTTGATAAACGACCACGGTTCATCCCCCTCAAACCCAAAAAAATGTTTTTTTGCGATGCCGTCTGTCTGTATCTCAGACTATAGCTGAAACCATTTTACCGACCAGGTTAAAACTTGGTATCTGGGATTTTCTTAAGGTATTCCTGAGGAATTTTTGTAATTAGACAAGGCCGTAGCCAGGGGGGGTTTGGGGGTTCAAACCCCCCGCGAAATTTTATGAACAGAATATATATGGCTTTATTTATGGTTCAAACAATATTAAAATTAAGATACAATTACAAATTAGGGGGCTGTGTTGCTATAAAAAGCACTTCAGAGAGCTTCTAGAACTGTCTATCATTTAGAATTTTTTCTAGCTTCCAGCAATTGAGGGATGTGCCCACCAAACCCCCCCTGGAATTATTGGCTGGCTACAGCCTTGTAATTAGATATAAAACCCTAAAATTAAGGATAGTTTACTCAAGGACAAAAAAAGATAAAATCAATTTTCTCAAAATCCGCTCTAACGATTTTTACAAATTTTGTATCTAGGCATTGTTTGTTACTACAAACAAAATGTCAACTCTCCTTTTCTCAGGAAAATTACTTTAAGGTCACTTTATATAAGCAGAAATTTCCAATTTTGATCATAAATCAGCAACTATTTAAGATACGAAATAACTCATAATTGTAAAGTTGTAGTACGGTTAAAATTAAAAATATTTTAATCTAGAATATATCTGTATAGAACCAATAGTTTCTGAGCCTTGAGCAAATATATATATATAAAAGTACTCCTTTATATACATATATACATACATATATATATACATATATACATATAAAGGCGTACTTAGAAATGTGAAATTGATTGATATTCTCTTTGCTGGACAGAGATGCTTCTCTTTTTTCAAAGTTTATGTAACAGTGTATATTATTGCATTTATACTTTTGGTAGATTATTCCTGCAACAACATAAACTGAATTATTTCGTTTAGCAAATTTTACTGTTTTCTTAGTAAATATCTCTATTTAAAGATTAAAGAGAAAGAAAGTTTTTGAGGTGCACAGTATAATTTATTTCATTTTAATTTACTATTTAAAACCGAATACATTTCTTTTGGATAACATTTTTGGAAAGTTGCAAGAGATTCCAAATATAGTCACCATGTCTTACTATGCTTTCGGGTTATATGGTTACGTACTAATTAAGTTATTGGTTTTAGGGATGATAAAGGGAGGAAGTGTGCTGGCATTTTCGTGGAGGGAGAGGGAAAAAACATTTAAGGAAAACCACCCTCAGTACTCCGGACCGAAATTCTAACCTCGATATCCCCGTCATCGTCAGTCTAGTCTACTGCGAGAGTAGCGCGCTAGACCATGCTGCCACCGAAGTGGGTATCAGCCTATTGAAGGACATTTTCTGATAGTTCCCATAGATACGAAATCTACTGTTATGTTTTATGATGGATTGAGTCAAGTTAAACAATAAATTTGATATAGTAATATGTCAGTGGTGGATAATCTACATTTTATATATTCAGGTTATTGAATTCAAAACAAGGTATATTTACNCTATTGAAGGACATTTTCTGATAGTTCCCATAGATACGAAATCTACTGTTATGTTTTATGATGGATTGAGTCAAGTTAAACAATAAATTTGATATAGTAATATGTCAGTGGTGGATAATCTACATTTTATATATTCAGGTTATTGAATTCAAAACAAGGTATATTTACAGCTTAATCAAAGCGAAGTGTTGTTTGTGGGGATCAAAATCGCATTAGTGTGGAGAGAGTTTGAAAAATAAATAACTTATAAATAAATTGGGGGAAACCACTCCCAACGCACACAGCCAGGATTCTAACCTTAACCTCCTATCACCGGCAATACAGTATATTGTGATATTAGCACCTTAAGTCTAGAATACACTTGGGAATATCTTTCTGGAAACATTGTTTGTAAACATGTTTCTCTTGTTTCTTAAATGTTGTATAGTGTTTTCAGAAACTGTTTACAAACTTTTTGGAAACCATTTTTTCGTGTTTCCTTTGTGTTTCCCAAAGAATATCAGGAAACAATGTATCTTGTCATCCATTTCAAATGGGTCATAAGAAACAAAGTCTGCGTGTCTGGTCGTGTTTGCCGACATTGCCGACAAACAACGTAGGCCAGGCCAGTTGTTCATTATCCTGGGACAAACCATTTTTAAAAGAACCTCAAAATCTGAAAGAAACGCGTGAGTGACGTTCCTAAAAACACTCACGTCTTTGGACTTCAGTTCTGTCAGAAGCTTATTTGCATAATATCAACCATTTTAAATCACTGTACAAACCTAACATTGTTTTCTTATTCTCTCGCTTCTTGAACAGTCCTTAACTAGGTAAAAAGTGCAAGCCTTAGCAAGATCCTTCTTGGCAAACATCTTTTACTCAACTGAACTCAGGACGGGAAACAATGTTTCATCATTGAAGTCAGGACGCCGAACAATGGTTCTTTAACGATGTTGCCTACTTGGAGGTCTAGAAGCTATTTTGCGAAGCGGGTTGCATATTAGCTTGACACACCTAAGCAATCTAAGCACTATCGCACTCAAACGCCAATGTACGAAATATAAAGAGAGAGAGAAGAAAATTAGTAGAGCATCCTCCGAGGTTTCTTGTTTATCTGTTGATAACACTTCCCCTCTTCCTCTGAAGAGTTTACACACTCACTATACTGTTTGTGCCTTGAAAACATTGATTTGCATTTTAAACTTACCTTTTCCTTGTTTCCTACTCTTAGATAGACAAATGCTACCGCGGACTTTTTTAATCTACATCCTAGCAAGAAGACTCATACAGGCAATTTTTGTGACTAAACCAAATAGACCAAGCTGTAGATGATTTATAAAAAATATGTTTAAAATATCTTGATATATAAATAATGATTTTTTGACATGTTAGGACTAATTTTAGAATTATCTAACAACTCATTGTTTTGTTTCAACATTATATATTTAAAACTCGCAGAATAGAACGTAAATGCATTAGCATAGGGAAACCTATCTTCACCTGCCATGACGTCACAGGTAGGCAACGTCGTTAATTGTTTGCAAACAATATGTTTCCAAACTTTAAAACCATTTGCAAAACGGTTTGCTTATGTCTGTGAGAAACAGGAAACATTAAGAAACAATGTTTGCAAGCAACGTTTCCAAGTACGTGCTAATCTTTAGAAGGTATGACCAAAAGTAAAGCTTGATTCACACGTTCGCCGAAAATGGAGAGCAGAATCTGCTTAAGTAGCGTCGTAATTCACTCGCTGTATATAGACCCATGATGCATTGCAAAGCTAACTTAAAACCTATATTATTTTCTAGTGGATAAACATATAATTTAGTTCATTCTCCTGGTGGATGTTTTCAAAATATAACGCTGTGTCTTGGCACAATTCAATACATCGATACACACGTTTTACATTAACGTGTTATTTCAAATCTTCTCACAAAGGCAAACGAAGCTGTCTGATGGCTTCTGGCTGTGGAGCGCATGCGTTGTAAAATGCGCGTGTGCACTGATTTGAGATGGTTGGTTCTGGGATTTGTTTGGTTTTTCTGTGCCGAACATTTCAGGCTGAGCGGATGAAGTAAAAATAAGCTGAATTTTAGTGAAACAGCTCGCGCCGATAAGGCGGAACTCTTGTGATTGGTTTATAGCTCGTCAAATGACTACGTTTCTGTTCTGCTTTAGTTTTTGGGCGAACGTGTGAATCCACTGTAATAGTCAATTTGTGCTGTAATTTTTGTCTGATTAAAGGTGATATACCCGTTTGGTACGTCGGACAAAGTTGATCGCTTCATTTATATATTTAAATAGTACGTTTTAAAATGCATACTCTTTTCCGACCACGTCCTAGTATCTGTTCGGGCTAAACGCATAGATTAATTACGCTACTGAAATAAGGATGAAAGAGATAACATTTTAGAGAATATGTACCTGAATTTGCTTCAAGGAAGAGTGGGAAACAATTCAGGAAAGAATACCCTTATTACACTGGACCGAGATTCAAATCCCTATCTCCCCTTCCCAGGCAATCCAATCCAACATGAGAGTGACGCCTCAGATCATGCAGCCAACGACGTGGATCATTTACTATTAATAGATTAAGCTAAGAGTAACTTTAGAGGAGGTGATTATCGTGATGAAGATCGTAAGAAAAACACATGAATATATCACGTCAGGAAATCTTCTTGACAGAGGGATGTATTGGTACTCAACTTTACAGGGGCTGTTAAAGAATTAGTATAAGGATATATGAAGAGGGGATATATCAAAGTAAATGCACCAACATTATCAGTGCATCCATCTTGGATATGAACCTTTGACATTCACGTTAACTATGACTAAATATATTATCTAATACATATCGGACACGAATGTAGGTGCTATATTAGGTTAATTTAGGTCAGGTGAGGTCAGGGTAATACAGATTACTTCTATTTCTTTTCCGATTAAAGTGAATTGGATATTTTGAGGTTCAAGGAAGGGACTAAGCATAATAATACCAGGGCCACGATCAACTTAACATTCACGTTAAGTAAAGGTAATATTTAAGGTTTTAAAAGTAAGCCATCACGATGCACCTAACTATACGTTGACGTGATGTTCAACCAACTTAAGGGTTGACTAGGGGTGAAATTTCATACTACATCACGTTAAGTGAAGTCAATCTCAATGTTCCTGCCAGCCAATCAGGTTTCAAACAGCGGCAACGCAGTTCTTAATTGTTCATATGTTTGTTTATGGTGTTCACACGACGTCTTCTAAGGTATAGTTCGTTAATCCTCCTCTATCTAACACTAAAACCATCGTAGGCTTTAAGGCTGTAAGGTCCAAAATTAATAATATAATAATTATATATATATATTAATAGGTCTTCTTAAACCACACATGGATCAGTGTATTAAATATAGATTAAATGTATATTTTAAGAACAGTGTTTACTCAAAGTTTGAAATTTTGGCATCTAATGCAACCATTTATAGAAAAACCAAATGACGCAAAATTTTCATATTTGGAATGTTAGTACTTGAGGAGGTTATTAATTGAAATAAATATTATTTCAATGAACCTTCAATTAATTGCGTACAAAATTGCCAAATAAATCCAATATTCAATTAACGTTTGTGATAAATGGGGGAAGTAAATCAATTAATGCCGACTTCTTTTAACTTTATAATGGTACTTCATTCACATTAATATTCAATCTGAAACTCATGAAAACTGATAAGAGCTGGGGTGCTTCATATTTTGCCCCCGGATTTTGAAAATATATCTGACACAGCCCCGCAATAGCCGAAACAGAACGGCCTGGTTAGAGTAGAGCAGACAGCTCATCCCTTCTCACTCCAAGTCACTAGCTGTCTGTCCTTGAAACCATAAATATATCACCAGTGGTTTGGCATGTTTGTACAGATTATCACCCTGACACATTACCATCTCTCTTTAGGGATTGTTACCTGTGGCAAGTGAGACATTGATGAAAGGATATTTTTTTCAGTGTGGCTAAGTGTAATTTCATTTAATGTCTTTAGGGATGTGTGAAGTGTAATAATAGTAGAAAAACAATTTTTATTATTTTAAAAAAATTGCCCCACAAAAGTTTAAAGATGGCAGAAGAGATGTAAAGGGCAAAAGGCATTTCCATTACAAGGGGTTAAACCCTTTTACGAAGAAATTCGGAAAGCCCAAACCGCTAATAAGTTGGTGAAATGACTTCAAACCTATATTATTACTAAACTTATATAATTAACTTTTTTTTTTAATTTTTTTGAAATCTGGAACCAAATCCAAAACCTCCAACTTAGCATGTCAATATATTACCACTGAGCTACCTAGGGTTAATCCTATGTTAGGGTCATTCATCGCTCATATTTTAAGGGTTGGTCGGCAATAGATGTTTAAAATCGTCGGCAATTTAATAACAATCGGAAATAGACTCCATCGTTGATCCATCAGAGCTTTTTGCTGCCGTTTGAATATTTTTTATTATTTTAAATGGTTTCTTAGATATAATTTATAAAGCAGAAGTCACCAAACTTTAATTAGCTGCGGACTACATATATGTTTTACCAAGACACTGTAAACCATTAATTAACTATTTAGCAAAATATTTTAGAAAATAATTTTAAGAATGACCTTGAACAAAGAATACAGCTTGAGATGAAAGCCTATATTTGAGTTACGTTAATAGGTATGCACAATTGTGCATTATATTAAATAAATAAAGATATATTATATTTTAGTCATATTGGCTATAAGATGAAATTTGTAGGATAGTATATCTTCTCTTATATATAATTTGATAAGCCCGTTTCCGGTAATATAAATTATGAGGAAATGATTGAACAGATTTTGACAAACTAACACTTATTTTAACGGTTAAGAATCCAGGATGTGGGGAAACATTGTAGTTTTCCACAAAAACCCGATTTTCACAGAGAATTCTCAGTGTTTCATTCTTTGTTTAGTCACCATGGAAACCGTTATTTGCTGCATGGTTGCAGGACCAATTTTTCAATGTCACTTGGCTTCTCACGGCATACCATCAGGAATAATTGTACGTCCACAGTTCGGGAACCGCAGCTGTAGACGTTTTAATAAGCCTTCACTATCTTGGGCGTATTGCAATAAGCCTGGAATCAACTAGACTGATTGAGAGAACAAAGGTGCATTTCCTTAATAGCCTAAAGCTGTATGAGTTCATTGCAATAAACCTAAAAGTTATCAGGCTTATAGCCAAATATAATATTATTTTCTAATTAGCCTGGCTCATTGTAAATTTAGGGTGCCTTTTGCAATAAGCCGGATTTTCCAATTCGCCTACGACATATACTGTATATTTGTTATATATATAATGCACTTATAACATATAAATATATATATATTTTACTGGAAGTCTTTAAATTTGGAAATTGCTGTAATGCTCTGTGGGTATGATGTTCCTCTTTTCTCTAAAAGTGTATTATTATTTCGTTTATGTTCTTTGGTAGAATGTGCAACAATGTATATTATCTCGTTTCAAATATCTTACGAGTTTTAAGTATTAATATCTTTTTTATTTACAGTAGCGAGAAATGTTATGCTTTGAACACTCCCCAAATTTTTTAAAAACAAATTAGTCCTTTTGTTAAAAAAAATTATAAATTTGATTGTGGATATAACTTAGAAAAAAAATATGCTAGAATATTAGGAAGCTTCGCTCCACCGGTAGTACACCCATCTTACGGATCTAAGGGTCCCGGGCTCGATTCCTGGCATGGCCGTAGAAATGTATCATTGTTGGAATGTGGGTTTACCCTTTCACAGTGATCAATTGACGGCCGGGGGATGGATTTTGTGTCTGTCCTAGATTTAAGATTAGAGTAATTAGTACAAAGGCGTATAACCTTAACAGGAAGTAAGACACGTGGCGCTTAAAAAAGTTTAAGAAATAATAGTACCGACAACCTAAAATAGCATCCCGTAACATAATTTGAGAGCCACTACTGTATATAGCTGGTTCAGGTTACAGACATGTCCAGATGGACACTAACAATATGTGCATTTGTGCACAGAATGTCTACATCAATATTCTACATCCACATTCATAACATACATATAGGCCTACATTTTCAATAACTCGTTTTTTATTTCCTTTCTCGTCAAATGTTTCTTCTAATGTATTTTCTCCCCTTTGTTTAGATGTAAAGAATTAGTTTTATAACAACTATCAAAACATAGTTTGTAGGTTCCAAGTTCACTTCCCGTGTACAGATGTCATTTTTTAATTCAAATAATATGTAGATGAGGATATAACCATAGCTAACAAATACTCATATTTGACATCATGTAGAGATAATGCTTTAAATACTTAACATCCACGCCCCGTTTCCTTCCACTCTATTAGTTCGGCATATCTGAATATAGCACACTTAGTGTAATTAATATTTTTATTTTTATTAATTACACTAGTGTGTTAATAATGAGAAATATCTTAAACAGAGGTAATTTACTCACATTTTTGTGGAGGGACAGAGGGAAATCATTTAGAAAGATGCACCCTTTGTTTACCCATTCTGGATTTAAACCCTAACCACCATTCATTGTTCAGATAAACTAAATGAGCTTAGTGTTTAAATCAAGTTAAGGTTAACTTTAAAACTGAACCGATGGTTTAGTTCGGTCCCTGACTTACAGTTTTCATTCATAATAACCAGAGAAGACTCTATACCTGCTAACTCCCACCCTCCCCC
>CABFWB010010033.1:0-10643 GCA_902151455.1 Timema bartmani | reverse complement strand
TAGAGGCAAAAATCAAATAAGGTTCTGAACTGATTCACTACATGTTTGAAATACATTTAAAATCTTAAAGATAAAAAAAAAAATTACAAATGGATACATGAAAATGTAATTTTTAAATGTAATAATAATTATTAGGTATTTTATAATGTATTTTGGTGTTCATATTATAATCTTTACAAGATCAACTATAGCAAATAATTATGCCAAATGCAAAATATCTGATACTTAAAATTAATAGTTTTTAGATACTTACCGGTACTAATCTAATTCCTTTAGTTAAAACATCAATTTTATCAAATCAAAAAGATAAAAAAAAATGTTATATAAAAGTTTTTGAAACTATAACACAGCCGGAATCTGTTATTTGAAGCCAACAGTTCACTTTCTGATAAAAGTGCTGAGACTTCAACACCCTTAACGCTTTTCATATTTTACAATATCATTTTTACTTTTTCAAACATTGACGAAAAAAAAAATCCTCTATAAATTTCTTTCATTTACAATGATTTGATTGATTTTACCTTATGCTGCCCTCTGTTATTTATGAGCTGTACTAAGCATACATCAAAGTTTGTCGAATGTTATGCCATCTAGCATCTGACAAACTAAAGCAATCTTAAACGTTTCCGCTTTACTTATTATTTATGAGATTTAGAATTAAAACTTAAAGTCGTCTACTTAGAGATACAATTCAGGATTTTCATTTTGGGCTATTTGTGTGTAAAGTGTTGGAAGAGAGTCTCTTCCGAGGAGGTACAATTCCGGATTTCGGAGATATAATTCCTATTTTTAAAAGAGATATAATTCAGGATTTTCATTTTGGCTGTTTGTGTCTAAAGTGTCGGAAGAGAGTCTCTTCCGAGGAGATACAATTCAGGATTTCGGAGATATAATTCCAATTTTTAGAGGAGATATAAATCAGGATTTTCATTTTGGCTGTTTGTGTCTAAAGTATCCGAAGAGTCTCTTCCGAAGAGATACATTTCAGCTCCCCCGTTCTAGATTATTCCATTTACGTTGCATGTCCCGACCACTATTTCGTCTATAATTTGTGAGTATGGATAAATTTAGTATTTTGGTTGCTTGTAACTTCAAACCTCAGAACTAAGGCTCTAATAATACGTAACATTAAAAGAAAAACAACTCTAGGATCAAATATTAGGTAATATCAAGAAATAGCTTTGAGAGATGAACCTATGTAACAAAAAAGTAAAACGTAGATACATACTGATTTTGGTAATAAGTCAGTTCTTAATGGTCATTCTTCCTACCTAAAACCAAATACTTAAATATTTTTTCTCTTTCTATGGAAATCTAAAAATATCACATATTAGACAGGAACTTTAATACTGTAATTGAATGTGCACATAGCTTTTGATAAATATAACTTGTAGATACAGGTTCGTTAGCTCTGCTCAATTTGAAATATTATTTTCTCTAACTTCAAAAATAAGTAATTTTTGGAGGTATGTGATTAAAAACCAGTACTATGGGCGCGGTTCTGTAGGACAACAGGACATCCCCCCAAAAAGGTTTTGTACTTTAAAAAACAGTGCACATGATCACCCTAACTAAACACAAATCTAGCCCCAGTCCTCTTGATTAAGCTAGTGTTATTTAATGTAGATTTGTGTGTATTTAATATTAATTAGTGAGTTAAATTAATAATGACTACAACACAATAAACTACACAATTAGCATAACTTACCGTGTTAGGGAAGATGTGGGTTCAGGAGGCAGATCTTTCCTTCAACGGTCTGACTTTCTAATCCATTTCCTCAAACGGTTGATCAAACTGGACATAACGTGTCCGCAGTGGCAGATTGTCTAACCAAGGTACTCGATCTTGTCTTCTGGTGATGCATTTTCTAGTCGTTGGCGTGGAGCGTGGTGATGAATGATCCTGGGATTTGTTGGGTGTTCGGATGAGGTGATATTTTCCTTGGATTTGTGGTTGGAAGTGGAGCAATGGTGACCTTCTGCGAAAACAGTTATATTGGTTAGACCCTCCTCTCTGTATCCATAGGACCAAATATAGTGTTGATCACTGGTTCGACGCCTCTCTTTATGGTGCCTCGTTTGGGAACTATAATAAGTGTTTGTAGACCTATTTAGAAAAATAATTCAAATAATAAATTCTTATCAATTTCATACAACAAATTTACTTTAACATAAAATATTATTTATAACATATTTTTACTTGCAGTTAGTTAACTTTATATATATATATCCGATTTGTACTATTTGACAAATATTATATAAAGGGTGGAAATACAAGATGGAACATCAATTATTATTAATGGGTTATTGAAAGGCTTATGATTCAGTTAAAATAACCAAGCTATATTTTTAGTTTAGTTTGGGACACCAAAAACAGTTGTCAAGCTAATTGAGGTAGGGCCTATATTTAATAGATATGCGTGGTAAAGTAGGTTTTGGATGTCACTTATTAGGTGATTTCGAATTACATAATGAATTTAAATAAGGCGATGCACTTTCCTCGTTACTTTTAAAATTAGCATTAGAGTATGCTCTTAGGGTAGTACAAGATATTAAGGAATGCTTGATATTAAAAGGTACAATGCAGCTATTAAGAGAAGCAGATGATGTATATTTGTTAGGCATGGTTAGGAAATTGTTTCAAGAAATGCATACATTTTATTAGAGACCAGTGGGGATACAGGTTTGGAAGTGAACGCTGAAAAGACTAAGTACATAATCCCACAAATAACACATTGAGTATGCCATTGTAAAGATTATTGTTAATAACATGTCCTTTGTTAAGGTTAATAGTTCAAATAATTATGTAATATTTTAACTATCAATAACTATATTAAATTGAAAATTAAGAAAAACATACAGTCGGGAAATACATGTTATTACTCGATCAACAAGTTGATAATATACCGACTGTTGTCAAGAAAATGTAAAACTCAGAATATAAAAAATAATAGTTTTACCAATGGTTTTTTGATAGTTGTGAAACATTGTAACTTACCCGGGACTGCCGCAAGCATAATTTTGTACCCGGGAGAACTTTGATTTTGGCGCCCCCTCCTTTATAAAATGTTATTATCTTGAAAGGAGATCAATATAAGATGGATAAATTACAGATGTTCGTGGTCATCGTTTTTATTGATTATTTATGAATTGAATTCTATGCAAGCTAAATAAAATTATTCTTTATATTCTACTGTGGCCCTAATAAAGATTAAAAAGATTTTTGGAATTTGTGTAAAAATTCGAGGTTACATATATTAAAAAAATAGGACCCTTGATTTATTCCATTTAATTTTTTTTAAATAAAATCAGTCTCTAACCATTTTGAACCAAGGACAACAAGTTTATAAAATAATTTTAAGAAGATTATTTGTTTTACCCATGGTTTTCCATTATTGCTGTGTGGGTTTCACTTACGCTTTTTGACATTGTAATATCTCCATTATTTGACAACAATGTTAAGGTGCAAAATATGTCGATATTGTCTTAGCTGTTAACACTAATTGAAGTAGTCTACTCAATCATTACTAAAAAAAATTAAGCCTATTAATGCATTGTATTGTGATATATATCATAAACACAAGACTACAGTATAAAGATAATAAGAAAATAAGAATTAAAATGAACAAAAAATGAAAATTACTTCTGCGTTAGCAAAACCAACTCCATATACCTCAGTTTTATATATATGAAATAAATTGTATTTAACATGTTAATAATGTCATTAATACATAAGTATGTAATTCAATAATTATTATATTACTTTTTTCAGGTCTTATTCTACGCAAAAGAAGTACCGGTAATTACATCAGAGAAGTAAAGTTCTTCAGCAATTTCATTTTCAATGGCTAACATTACCATAAATTAAAGTCCATCCTGTCCCAGTGAGAAACTCAAATGAGATTTAATAAGTTTTGCTATATTAAAACTTCACTCTCCACTGACCACCGTGATTGGTATGGTCAGTAGGAAGCGAAGGGCTACCCATTTTTTTTTTAAACATCCCATGCATTTTTATTTTGTTTGCATTCTGTAGATCTTCCAGGGCTATGGTTTATATTATATTCACAATTAGTGTGGGCTGAATATGTCTTGAATTCTATGACATCTACTGGAATTCATAAATCCCGAGCATTCGTCTTTTATTTCACAGTCGATTGGGTGCTTTAAAATTAGTTTCAATCCCCAGCCCAGAAGCTATTTCTTCTTCTGTAATCATAGCAGAAACATAGCCTGAAATTAAATATCCCCCACAAAAGTTATGCAATCATTCAAAAGTCGGTTGTATTTAGATAGAGCAATTGTTTTTGATTGCTCATTATGTATAATTGAAAAATCAGGTCGTTCCAGATGACAAGAGTCAAAATGAAAGAAAAATCTTTCAATAAACAGTGTAAGGATTTATGAAGTGAAGTTATCTCTTACGGAAGAATCATATGTCATCAATTCATTGCCAACTGACTTGTGTTCTCTTTAATGTACGGGATGGGTTTTTTTTATGTGGGGTCTTTGGAACGTTTGTTAATATAATTATGGATCTCAAAGCTTTTTCATTTAGTACTAAAGTTGATCATTTAATTAAACCGTGGTGACACGATAAGAGTACGCTCGGATCGAGCACACTCTAAAGGTAAGCGTCCACTCGCCCGATTTGGACGGACCACACGCATTGGATTGTGGTATTCTTTATATTATTTTAAATGAGACTGCATTCACCTATCCATTTCGTACGCATTGGACATCAGCAATGCTGAAAATAATTCCGAGAGACAGATTAAATTCCGATCCGTGTGGTGCGTGTTGATGACGTCATCTGTAATGGTGAGTAGTACAATATACACTCCCTACCATTCGCACCATTCGCATTCAAAATTCCCAGCTTTATTTTATCTATTTAGTTTAGAGAAGGTTAGTAGTACATTTCACTCTTGGGAACCATCCAAGGTGATTTATTTCACTGAAATGAGCAGTTCATTTATCTAGTTTAATAGTTCGCGAACTACCGCGTGTGAGTGAGGTATTAATTCTCCCTCACATCACTAGTTACATAGCAAAGGCCTGCCATTTGGAGAACGTTTGTAAACTTTATTTAAGTGTGCTCACGAATAAAAAATGTGTTATTTTTGTCAAAATAATTGTAATAAGCTTAAAAACAAAGCAAATATAATTAACTAAAATAAAAAACATAGTTTTAACCAGAAAAATAATACTTTAAAGTCAAATTAAATTAATTACAACAGCAGCTGTTAGATTAATGATAGCTTTGTTGGGTTCAGCAAGAGTATTTATCTCTAGTAGCTTATATCCTAAAGTTCACCCGTGCCAGTGATGGCATTATAGATATTTGGACATATTTGGATAGATATTTGTGAGCAACCTCCTTAGGAAATCCACATAAACCGAATTAAGTGGACGCAGTACACTAAATAAATCCGATTAGTGCGATGCGTGCGGTCTATCCGATGCGGGCTAGTGTATGCTTAGCTTAATGCTCACTCAATCACTACTCGTATCGTGTAAACATGTGATCCAAGACCATTCGGATGGCGTCATTTGAGTCGAGTCGAGTGGAGTCAGACCATGCCCAACTTTTGCGAATCAGCTAGGATACGAGTAGCATTCCAAAATGTTGGTGGAACTTGGAAGGGTGAAAAGCGATTGTGCTATAAAGTGGACTGAGCGGGGAAATTAGTAGATATACCTAATTCTTCGCACCTGAGGATCCATTCACGTGTCCAACTTTTATTTGTTATTTGTGAAGAACATATTAAATTTTTTAGTAAGGAGCAGCCATCAAATCGAAGGAGAATACGACTAAAGCTAAGAAATTAATTAATTCATATCAATAAACTCTTTTATTTTAATTATACATATTACAACAAAATATTAACTTATTTACTATCAAATATCTTCCAAGTTTCTTATGTTTTGAGTAAATCATATAAATTAAAAGCATGCTATCATCTTCACCTCTTAATTAAATTATGTACTCAGCTTTTATTGATATGATATAATAAATCTCAAAATAATTTCATTAGTTAATTGAGCATTGAACATTCAAAAACATTTATCATCAGATGTTGTAATCCTTATCTACAACAAAGATAATCTCAGACTGATGTGTTTTTATCATGAATTATTAATTTTAATGTGTCTAATTTAACCAAAAAGTGTAACTTAACCTAATTCTATGTAATAATTCTATGTTATATATTTTAATTGTTATTATATATTATTAATGTTTTTTTGGTTACTGTTTATCAACATTTAAAATTCATTAAGCTATAATTCGAATTCACTTCAACAATTATTAATTAATTTCTCAAAACCGATTTTCTTCACTTTTGCGAGCGATTTTGATTAATTTTTAGCTCTTTTATTAACATATCTGTGACAGCACTGATACCTTTCAACACAGGAACTGACATATTTATAACGATCCAGGTAGCAAGACGTGAAAACCATCCCTCCGAGCTGTTCTACCAGCGTGGCTCGCACGAGGGGGTCTTAGTTAACACGAAGCGTTTCACCACGGCTTTAGTGAACATTATTATATAGCTTGATTTTGTTTGGAAAAATAGTTAACAAAATTCATACATATTTATTTGGGGTCAATAATGATAAATATTATACTAAATTGTTAGTGTTATTTAATAATATGTATTGATAATATCTATCAAAAGTGACAGCTGCAGATAACAAGACTTTATGTATTAATATATTTTAACTAGTGGATCGTTGCAGCGATTTCTGCAGATTATTAAACTAAAATGTATTCTAAACTTTTTATTGAGAAAAGATCTCTATAAAAAGCATTCACTCGACTTTATAGGTGATAGTTTTCTCTTCAAAGGCTATAAACTTTACGTAGAACTTTTGGTGCCTGTTGAATCAAGACGTTTATTTGCCCCCTTCGAACAACGATGAGAACTTTAAAACGGCCCCTCTTCTAGCTCTCTACCTATTAGTGGCACCAAAACACTCAAGTAAAAATTAGTTATTACTTTTAACCAAAGACAAATATTTTATAAATCCATGTACATATACTGTATACACAAATCAATGTTTCCATGGTGATGTACACAAATAATAATTATACAGATAGGCACTTCCATACACAGAATGAAAAGATGGAAAATTTGCTAGGAAATTTGGATTTTTGTTTTAAGCTACTATTTTTGCCGACATCCCAGACCCATAACCTTTAAAATTAGTGGACTTTGTCAAAATCGGTTCAACCATTTTCTCGGAATTTCACTTACCGGAAAAGGAACTATCAAATTATACGTAAGAGCAGAGGTAAACATTCAAAGACAAAGAAGAGGAAGGATAAAAATCAACAATGCTATATATATGTATCATAATATCATAGGTTTGTTTGATAAGTATACAAATAACTGCCGTAATCTTTTTGTTTGTTGCACCATACCACTAAAGTACTGGTATTATTTGTAACCAGAGAGAAATAGTTGATCTACATATATATATATATATTCATGCACAAAGCAGGGTTTTCATGGTGATGTAAACAAAGAATGAAAAGCTGAAAATTATCTGAGAAAGTCAGCTTTTTGTTGGAACCTACTATTATTCCCGACATCCTAGATCCCTAACCTTTAAAATTATAGGTCTTTTGTCAAAATCTGTTCAACCATTTCCTAACAATTTCTATTACCGCAAACGGGCTTATCGAATTAGAGCGAGAGCGAGTTAGAGATAGTGTTTAAGCGAGAGAGTGTTTAAGAGAGAGAGAGAGTTAGAGACAAATTGAGAGAAAGAATGTTTGAGAGAGAGAGTGACTTTGAGATAGAGAGAATGAGTTTAAGATATATAGAGTGAGTGTGATTTTGAGAGAAAGAGAGCGTTTGGGAAAGAGAGAGCGTTTGAGAGAGAGCTCAAGAGAGAGAGAGAGTATAATAAGGATAATGTGAGAGAAATTGTGTGACAGAGAGTATATGTGAGGGTAGAGAGTGTGTGAGAAAGAGGGATAAAGTGTGAGAGAAAGAATGAGAGTATATTATATGAGAGTGTGCGTGTGTGTGTGTGTGTGTGTGTGTGAGATGGGAGAGAGTGAGTGTGAGAGAGTGTATATGTGTGAGACTATGAGAGAGAGTGTCAGAAAGAGAGAATGTGAAGATATTGATGTGGTACACAAAACATTACTCTTTTAAATTTTATATCCTCAAATTTAAGCGGTAAAATGAAAAAATAGCTTAACTTTTGTATTTGTGTTGTGTTACTATTTTCAAAAATGAACATCAAAACCCCAATATTTGAATAAAATGAACATCAAAACCCATTATTTGGAAAAAATTAACACCAAAACTCATACATAAGTAGTTAAGATGGCTATTTTTATACATTATTCAAGATCATTTTATCGGTTTTGAGCCTATAATACATACCAACACATATTTAAACATCATTTTATCATGCGCGAAACATAGCGTAGACAATATTTTCACGAATTTAACAACTTAATTTTTGAATTATGCTCAATATTGTTGGTTTAAATGCGAATTAACGACAACATTCTAATAAAAAATAAAAGTTTCACCAATTTAGGCATCTCAATTTAGATGTGCTATGACCAGCATCCAAAGAGAAATATTCATCCAAAGAGAAAATTGTGATGTGTTCGGACCAAAAAATAAAGATTGAGTTATTATCTTTTAGCCAAAGAGATATATTTTATTTAGAGATTTAGAGCCATGCAGAAAATAAAGGTTTCCATGGTGATTAAACAAATAACTAAAAACTGAAAAGTATCTGTGAAAATTGGGCTTTCATGAAAAACTACTATTTTTCCCGACATCCTGGACTCCTAACCGTTAAAATGAGTGGTCGTTTGTCAAAATATTTTCAGTCATTTCCTCTTAATTTTTATTACCGGAACAGGCTTATCAAATTATGTATATAAGGATTGTTTTGGTAACACAAATAACTACCAGTACTCTTATTCCTACAAAAATCCGCCTATACTTACTGAATCTTTTATGGTGTCAAAGCATAGAACAGAGAATACGAAATTGTCAGTGAGTACGTTCAATGGAATTGTTACAATAATTAGCTAATTATGGTAAAAAGTAGTGTCGGTTTAGTTAAACTAGAGCCGATTTAGTTTGAAAACAGTTATATTCAAACATGGCGTAAATGGAGGCAAGAGTTTTAAATATACTTAAAAATTAGTGAAGTAGTGGATGAAGACAGGGGCGCACACACGTGGGGGGTCCAGCGGGTCCAGACTCTCCTCTGGCGAACATGAAGTAGCCTAAAAGTAAAATATTACATAAAAAACAATTATTTATCACTGTTAAATCACCTTAAAGCAGTGGTTGAAAATAACCCAATGTCTCAATACAGTGTGTGTATATATAGTCTCATTAAGTTATTTGTAGTTTGTTCAAAGTATGAGTCTTATATGGATTGGATTGAATATTGACTTGTAGCTTCTTTACTTTAGACCCTCCTAAGAAGAATTTCTGTGTGCGCCTCTGGATGAAGATGATAAATTCAAGGTGGCTCTGTTTCTAAATTATATTGGGAAAGAAGGTCTTCACTTATTTATTTGGCTTGGATGAAGATAATGCTGCCTATCTTGACGTTATAAATAAGTTTGATAAACACAGCTTACCACTAGTTGATATGGACATTGTCATGAAACGTCAAAATGTCCTCAAAATAAAATAGGTATAAGGCCAATACTTCTGGGATTTCTTAACAGAATTACATCTAGGCGTACAACTTTGTGAATAAAAAGAACTGACAGCTTTAATAGTCAGAGACCAAATTATTATCCATCTGATTTATGACCGCTGTTGAGAAAAGTAAATATTAAATTGGACCGGCTTATCAGTTATCATCTTAGGCTAGGCTTTTAAATTACATATTAAGCACAACCTATCAATAATGGCTTCTCCCTCTGTTGTTGAGGCCGTGTCAGTAAATATGAAAAATTCTAAATTCAATTCCTACAGCAATCAGAATTATCCTCGCAATGCAGATTCATAAAAAAGATTTAATTGCAATCGCTGTGGCTACCAGCATACAATATATTCGTCCCCGGCCTTAAAGAAAGAATGCGCCGAATGTTAACAGTTGAATAACTTTGTAATATGCTGCCCTATGATGAAAAACACCCTCGCACTTGAAGTTGATTCAGATAACCCCCATAATACCATTGATCAGATACCAACTTATACCCTCAGTTACTTGGATGACCACATTGATCCAGAATCTTTATCAGTCTATTTAATTGATATTTTGCTAAATTAGCGTAATATATGTATCATATATACTACACTAGTATATACAACGTGTATCTAAAACATTGCATCAAACTTTGGCAGGCTATTCTTTGGGTGAAACTAGAATAATTCACATCAACAACCTAGTGTCCATCTTGAATAATAAGGGCGGTATACACCCCTAAATATAGAGCTAAAAACGACTGTTGTGTGAAATATTATGAAAATGGCTTAGAGTATTACAACGAATATTTGTATACTACTTATTGAAACCTTGATCATTAATAAATTAAATGTGCTGTTACCATTACCCACTCACATCATGTAAAAAAGAGGGGGTTGTAACACTTTTTTCTGCAATAAAATATGTCAGAGTAAGTATTACCGATTTTGACT
>CABFWB010010031.1:0-10649 GCA_902151455.1 Timema bartmani | reverse complement strand
CCCGTCAGTATTCTGAACAAGGTTCTAGATTCTCTCAGTCACGCTACATTTCCTTCGCAACATCATCTATGAGACTTGATCATCCTAAAAATTTCTAGTGATGAGTGCCGGTTACCCTTTTTTACCCTCTTAATTGTTTTCGCCTTTATACCCCTTTTAATTTATATTAGTTTTTTACTTTTTTCCCGCTCTACAATATTAAAGTTTTGACTTATTTACTTATTTTATCAAATTCTTTAAATTTAATCATATTTATTTTCACCCTTTATTTTGTATTATTTGAACTTTATATTTGTTTAACCATTTTACCCTTTTTACCATAATTGTTATCTCACGGGCAAAGCCAGGTACTTCAATGGTAGTCGAATTTATATTAAAGTGAGCATCAGTGACTTGAATAATGGTCGGTTTCTCAAATATCTCTAGTCTGTCAGCCTTGCCTCTGATCTTCGGCACGCGAAACCAATTAATTCTCAAAACCAACCATCTCAAATCAGTGCGCATGTGTATATGACAGCGCATGTGCTGAAGAGCTAACAGTAAGCTGCCGTGGATTCACACGTTCATCGAAAAAATAGCACAGAACATAAACGTGGTCACGTGACGAGCTCTAAGCCAATCACAAGAAATCCGCCTAACCTCCATTAATACACCGGAACGAGAATCGAACCTAGGTCTTCCCATCATCGGCAGTCTAGTTCACTGTGGGAGTAGCGTGTTAGACCTGGCTGCCATCAACCAATGGGCCAACATTCTGTTTGACTTTTCTAAGTCTTGGGAAGGAATTTTAGCATCATACACTAAAAATCCAATCAAATTGTGTAAATATCTGCAGTCAAAATTTGTTTTTGCGTTGATTGTCTGGAGTATATTAGTGACATTTTTTCCGAAATTTAATAACTATATAAACTTTATAATGTAAGGAGGTATTAAAATATAATGTCTATCAAGTAGATCACAATAGTTAAATTGAATTAAGTATAAAGAAATTATGAAAACACAATGTATAGCAAAGATTGAACTTCACTTTCATGATATAGCGTACTCCACCATTTTTAATAAAACCATACTACAAAGGATAGGTTTAACTTTAATTTAGAAACAGGCCTATTTTATTAATTTTATTAATTGTGAATTGAATTTAACTTCATCATTCTTTTGGGACAGGTTGAATATCGAAGATGCTTTATTCTGTAGGGAGGCTTATATGTTGAGAAACAATGCATTCAGTGACTGAACTATTTCTGTTGTATTTTCCAGATCATGTACTATTATCTAGTTTTTATCTTACTCAACACTATCTATTGTACATCCCGTTCACACTGAAAGGTACTTTTTCAGAAAAACTTTATGAGTTTGGTCGTTTACTTGTCGATAGTTATAGATATAATATTTGCTGTGGTAGTAAAAATTAGTAAACAGCCAAATAACATTGCAAATTCAATAAAAGTTCATGCAAATACACGTATTTTTTCATTATATTACCTTTGAATTGTAATATATATGAAAGAATATGNGATGAAAAAAAAAAAGATGGGCGGGACTCGATCCAGCGATCCAGTGAGTACAGAGCTGGAACGCTAACCACTCTAAGCGCCGCCATCTCATGCTTATAGTCGTAACGCACCGGTACACATTCGACACGTAAAACTTCTCTTGCGATTTTCTCGGAAATGCCTATGTAGTATGCCTTACAACTTTTACATTATGTTGTCCTAATGGACTACTAAAAGTGTACAAAGTTTGAAGATAATCCGTGATCCGAACGTCGTGGCTTCCCCTTATGAGTGTTACACGATTATTTATACCAATACTGAATTTATTGTTTGAATTAGGTTAAGGTCAGATCAATTGTTAGATAAGTGCAATAGGTGCAATTAATGTTATTTCAGACAGTTTTCTCTGCTTATGAGGGCTCTAGGATAGTGATATTGACAAGAGTCTACAGCCGTTAGAGGAAGATGTCATTAGGTTAGTGCTATTGACATCAGTCAACTGCCATTAGAGGAAGAGGGCATTTTGGTAGTGATATTGATAAATGTCTACAGCCGTTAGATTAAGAGGACATTTGGGCAGTGATATTTACATTATTCTACAGCTGTGTAGTGACGAGGGTATTAGTGTAGAAATATGTACAGTACAAAATTAATATTCAAATATAAGATCTTTTTGGTCACCACGTTTTATTGGCCATTCGGGTCATACGCATAATCACTAACAAAGTTTAATTGTAAAGAATGAGGAAGGTTGAATTTA
The DNA here is from genome assembly GCA_902151455.1 of Timema bartmani. Classification (NCBI taxonomy): domain Eukaryota; kingdom Metazoa; phylum Arthropoda; class Insecta; order Phasmatodea; family Timematidae; genus Timema; species Timema bartmani. The sequence goes on along the minus strand of CABFWB010010031.1, from coordinate 8,393 downwards.
GAGGAAATGTACGGGCATTTACATTTTAAAAAGATATAATTTGCTTGAAACTTCAGGTCTTATGGTATTTGAGAAACACATAAATCTGAAAAAAGTATCTAGAATACAATTATGAACACGGACTTCAAGTAACAATTTTAAGCAATTGATAAAAGTAACTACAAATACTTGTGTACCTAGGAGGAAGATTCATAAAAGAGGAAAAATTGTATTAATATAAATAATTAACACAAAAAGTGTTCTCTTTGTTGTTTATGTTGTTATAGATAAGACAAACAAAATATCATTTGTCAGTGGCAACATGCCTTTACCAAATAATTTTTAAAATCCAATTTTTATATATTTGTATTTGAACCCTAAATTAGCTTGTACATATTTATAAAGTTTGGAAAGGAATTTAAGGTTTGAATTTGAGAAATATATAATGCAAACTATCAGTTATAAAGAATTAAATCTTTCTTATTATTTTATTCCCTTCTAATTATTTGATCTTTATTCTTCTATAACAAAATGTTTCGGTGTTATATTATGCTACAAAATCTCCAGATCTGAGTAAAACAAATGAATTGTGAAATATTGTTACGATATAAATGAATTTGTAAGCATAATAAATCTAAACATTAGAAATGTAAATATAAAAGAAAAATTAGAAGATAATATCAGAAATATTAAATGAATAATGATCATATTAACAAGCTTATAATTACCTTATTTATGATGACGATGATTTGTTTAAAATACATATTGCCGGAAGGTTTGTGAAATTTTAATTCTTATAATGTATGAAAGTTTTTGTGGGATGATCAACAATAAGTGGTAAGCTACCAGTATGATAAAAAAATAAAATAAAACAATTGATAAATGAGATAACGTTGCTAGTATAGCATAGAGTGTAATTTATATGATGAGTATATATAGATAGATATATTATTATTGATTTTATCAAAAAATGTGGAATTGAATTAATATGAGGCACATGAATCTACGGTATTAATATTCTTGATTATGTTTCGAATAGGTTTTAATTGTGATGGAGGGAGAGCTAGAATTTTTTAAACGAGGATTACTTTTTAGTTTGAAGTGTTGAGGTAATTTTCTAATTGTGTTAATAAGGGATTGATTTTTAAAATTATTTTGCTGATTTAAATTTTTGTTGCTGTTTAGAATGGCTGTTTGAGTGTGTAGGCTTTCCTTTTTACATTTTTTTCTCCTAAACAACATCGTTCTTGCATACGGGTCATAATCTTAACTCTAAAAATCAATATATCAATATATATAATCTAGAGGAAGATGTAAGTAATGTCGAGTCTTTTACCCTTTAAATAACATTAATTAATAAGTGATTGGTTGTAGAGTGCAGTGTGTGCTGCTTTAATCTTTGTTAGCTTCGTAATTCGTACCACGACTTGTGTTTAATCTAAGCTAAATCAATTCAAAAAACTGTTGAACAATAAGTATAAAATTCATAACACCATTTTCCCTTATATTATGTGCGAAAACAGTATTTAAGACTACAATAAATTGAGAAGAATTTAAATTAAGTCTGCATTATAAATAAACAGCACGAAATTAAACTAATTTTCAATAGGACTGTAAGATCAAAATAAAATCATTTTTTAAATTCCATAGAAACTAAATTATTTAAGCTGTGTTCTTCAGTTGCAGCTAAGAAAATATTGTTAGATTTTCAAGGCACAGAGTGTTTAATTTTATTACTAATTCATACAAACAAATAAGTTAATGGTTAAAAATTGGAAATATGTTAGGTCTCATAGTACATATTAACAAATGGCCACGATATTTATTTTCAATGATTTTGATTCAAAATAGTGCTGTGCTAATATATGAGGCTGTGAAGTGTCATCACATATGTTATTAAATAAGCTGAATCCATTTAAAAGTTCAAAGATGGTATAAAATCCACAATGCAATATTTTAGGGTAAAACGAATATTTACTCTCAATTTCATGGAAAAAATCACCATAGCATTTTTATTGAAAAGGTCAGAAATTATAAGTTATATGATCAAATAATTAAGTTTTTGGTTAAGATAAAAATATTTTCTCTTAATTTGATGGAAAAATAAAGTCAAGGTGCCCCAGAGAGACTTTCTCGCTCTTTCACCTAAAAAATAAACATTTACTAAAAACGCGTAAGTTCATTTAAATGAAATAATATATATTTTTGCAGAAACATAATAGTAAAACAATCACATTCTAACAAGGAGCATAACAATCATCTCCTCAATTCCCAGACCTATGTTTAAATTAATGGTTTAAAAAAAATTATTTCATTAAAGTGTTTTATTTTTAATAGTCTTACAATCATTAACTGATAAATAATTTCTTATTTCAAATAGTTGCGTGGTTATTATCAACATTGTTGATATCCGTCTATTTAAACAGTCCTCCAAGTAATTTTATCAGTAAAATTAGCTCCATTAATTTGTTTGTAATATTAAAATGTGTCTGGATATACATTTAAATCAAAATCTTTATAGTCTCATGTAAGCCACCATTAATTTAGGGTCGAATGGATAGTTCTAATCACTCCTATAGATTATCTTTTAACCACCCTAAATAACAAGTTTCAACCCTCGGTAAAATGGTTTCGGCTCTAGGCCAATATACATAAAATACAGACGGAATCGAAAAATCTCTTTTTTTGTTTTGAAAGTACATAAAACGTAAATAATACACAACAATAATGTGTATCTAGGAAACCACAATTATAATATATTGCAATACATCATGTTTCCTGGAAACAAATTGTAATCATTGATTGATTGGGAAAAACGAAAGAGTTTTACTAACGAAGCTAAGATTTATGAAAAATATGAACGCTAATATTATTATTATTATTATTATTATTATTATTGCGTCTTACTACCCGTCTGTATTTTAAGCACTTACGCTAATGTTTAATGTTAGGGTAATTGTGAGATTAAATGGAGTACCAACAGTTTAACATGGGATCCGAACCACGGTGGAGGCCTGGCATTCCTCAAATTCACAAGTTGTGATTAATACACATCTTGTCAGAGGCGAAGGAAGGGTTTGGCAATCAGATAAATCTACGCCGGGACCGAAGATTGGACCACGGACCCCCAGCGCAGAAGTCTGACACCTTACCCGTTGATCTCCAGGTCACCAACGTCAATATTACATGCAATGCTGTAATATAATAGTCTATTATCCTCGACATTACGGTAGAACATACGTCACATACGAGGATAAAAGGATAACACGATACTAAGTGGTAACATCACACAAGATACTCTGTCATCTAATCAAGGTATTCCTTGATGAAAACATGTATTTTCTCTAGAAATCTCACACATGGGTATCTATTTATGATATTGATACTTTATAATGAATTTGACTAAGGTTAACTGAAAGAGTACTTTCCTGTAAGTCCCAATTGCTAATACCCGGTCATCATTACAACTAAAAGGATTACAACTGTTATAGTGTTTATTTCATATGAGTAGTGCTAGATTTATGTGCGCTTTAGCCGCCATTATTGGTACTATCTTAATAAGACTTTATTATTTGAGGACGATCAATGAAATGATACACAATACAGCGATACTATTTCAGCAGGAAGATACACATTATTTAGTTAATTTGAAAAGTATGTCAGGACAGGAGTATAAGACAACCAACTACGTGCCACTCTAATCAAATAATTGAAGTCACATTATTTAAATTACCTGGAATAGCTTTGTTTTGCTAAAACAAAGTTCAGTTTATGTAGAATTTATTAAAACGAGATGGATTCTTAGATAAGCTAAGATGATGTTTGATAGAGGGTAGAAAATGGCCGCAAAGGACATTCCGTGGGAGGAGTCGATAGTTCAGGTGGTTCAAGTCAAGAATACATTAAAAAACATACATTTACAAGAATATCCTGAGAGTATTATGAAGTTCTAGGATATTTTGGAATCCGGTATCGATATAAATTTTAATTTCAGGTATCCCCACATTTTTAAAAGACCACTATCCTAAATCACGAAGTTGCCACTAAACAATCCAAGAACATCAAGAAAAAGAAAATGACGGGCTCCAAAATTCCCTGTAACAATAATTCAATCTCAAAAAACAAATATCGCTCAACGGATTAAGCGATTTAACCTTGTCAGAAAAAATTAACAATTCAGGCAACAATTTTAAATTCAAAACTATCTTTTTGGACTAAAATATAAAAATTACAGTTAATATCAAGATGACCTAGAGATTTCAATAACTTTTGACCAATTTTCGGAAACCAGTCCTAAATTAATTACAAAATTGTTTAAATCTTATTATTTTAGGAGTTCTAGTAAATCTCTTGGAGATGTTTCGGACTGTTCCAAAATTCCAAGTTATGAGAAATTGATACCGAAAGAAGAATATTTAAAATGGTTGCTTGGAAAAATTGATAATTTCCCCTGTATAGAATATCTTGACGAGGAAAAAGAACATCTTGTACAGGGAGACACTTCGGTATAATTGGAGAATGGTTTCAGAAAATAAACATTTTCAAATAAATTTACAAGTGGAGAATATTATTCAAAATTATAGTTTTTTTTAACTATTACTCTTCAAAATTCAAAATTCAAAATTCAAAATTTGCAAGTGAAAACAGTACTTACTATGTCAGTGTTTGATTAAATTTCGGAGAGAATCTTTCACTTTTTTATGTACAATTTCCTGTTAATGACTACAAAGAACTTTTCTAATATTGATAATTTTCTTTTAGCACCGTGCAACCATTGGGTTTTATACACCACTCTCTGTATTAATTTGGTTGTGTGCATGCTAAAACACTTTTTTAAATATCGTAGCAAGAGTCGATAATGTAGACTAAATTGCTGACTCATGCAGGATAAGAGACATGTAGCAGCAATGACGTCAGCTGAGAGAGGATCTACAATATCAATCATTGCAGCGATCAGTGCCAGTAGATACTACGTTCCTCCAATGATAACCTCCTGGTCAACAGATGAGATGTGTCCTCCAAGTTCAATTGGATCCATCTGGTTGGGTAAAAAACCCATCTTTTCACTAAATGGTTCGTTCATTTTGTTGAACACGCCAAACCAACTCAGGAATCACCTGTTTTAATAATATTGGATGGACACTACAGCCACACTCGCAATCTAGATGTAATCAATATAAACCGAGCCAATCACGTTACCATTGTCGTGGTGCCTCCTCACTCAACCTACCGGCTTCAGATCCTTAACTAGACATTCATGGGATCTCTAAAGGCTTTCACAGGGAGGAAGTAACAATGTAACTTTGTCACAGTAATAAAGTAATCACACCTTATGATATAACGGACCTATTATGAAAAGTTTACTTAAAGTCCAAACTGGGGAAATAGAGACAATAACTTCAAGTCAAAAATATATTTCCCTTGAATACAAACATTTTACTGATGCAGACTTCATGAAATGTAAAGTTGAAGCTTAGAAGACATTCACCAATACAAATATGGAGTAGCCAAAAGGTATTAAAACATTTGAGTTTTTTATTTAATCTAACATTTTGTTAAAAGCTGTCAAATATTTCCTAAATGACTCAAGCATTTTCTTTAAAACACATATTTTTTTCAATCTTGTTATTAAATTTTAAGTGTAGCCCATATTTATACCCTAATGCTAAGAAATGGGATTTTGGTTTTTTAGTAAAAATATCTATTAATTGAGAAAAACAATTTAAATAATAATTTACGTTTACTGCCTTTAAGGAATGTGTTTATCTACACATAGACCCAATGTCGCAGCTCATTATTAAAAAGAGTTTAAATTTCAATCCTTAAGGGTGTTAATGGGGAGAGCATTGAGACGCGTTGCAGACGTTTAGAAATACCGCTTTATTTAAGAAGTGGTTGAATATTTTTAAATATGATTTTCAACAAAATTTTTGTGAACGTTAATAACAGGTCTATAGCCAGGTATAAAAATTAAATTTTAATCTTATAATTTTGTTAAGAAAGTTTATGACGCTTTATAAAAAAGTTTTACTTCTGAGATTAAAGTATTAGGCTTGACACCTAATTCTTCCGTTATTTTATCAAACAAAGTATTATTTTGATACGGTCAAAGGAGAAAATTTTAAGATGATGCGGGATTGTTTTATTTGGTTCTATTATTAAACTTTCTATAGCGTTATTTTTCATTTTGAAGTAAGAAGCCAGCACAACCTACTACTCGCAAAGAAGGAGAAAAAAGAAATAGATAATCCGCACCACCTTCTTTTCCGATCAGTTAGTTTATTGTTGTTTTCACAAAGGTAAGTTGAGGCTGACAATAAACAGTAGCTGCAGGACGTGTATTCACTTGTGGCATTGTGATAACATACAGCTAGGTGTTTAAAATATTGACATCCATCCAAATAATGTATTATCGTGTCTTTATATTATTATTACTATTATTATTATTATTATTATTAATATTAGTAGTAGTAATAGTAATAGTAGTAGTAGTGTAGTAGAAGTAGTAGTAGTAGCAGTAGCAGTAGTAGTAGTAATAGTATTAGTAGTAGTAGAAGTAGTAGTAGCAGCAGCCCTAGTAGTAGTAGCAGCAGCAGCAGTAGTAGCAGTAGTAGAAGTAGTAGTAGTAATAGTAGCAGCAGTAGTAGCAGCAGTAGTAGCAGTAGTAGTAGCAGTAGCAGTAGTAGCAGTAGTAGTAGCAGTAGTAGTAGCAGCAGTAGTAGTAGTAGCAGTAGTAGTAGCAGTAGTAGTAGTAGCAGTAGTATTAGTAGCAGTAGTAGTAGTAGCAGCAGTAGTAGCAGTAGCAGTAGCAGTAGCAGTAGCAGTAGAAGTAGTAGTAGCAGTAGTAGTAGTAGCAGCAGCAGTAGTAGTAGTAATAGTATTAGTAGTAGTAGTAGAAGTAGTAGTAGTAGCAGCAGCAGTAGTAGCAGTAGTAGTAGTAGTAGTAGCAGTAGCAGTAGTAGAAGTAGTAGTAGTAGTAGTAAAACTACAATCATTTTGTTTAACTAATTTTTTGGTTTTATCACCCAATAATAAACTGTTTTGTATAATTTAATTTTGTGCAGAAAAATAGTTGAACCTTTAAGTAAAGAAGATAAGCGAAGAGGTAAAAAAGCAAAATGGTTGCTAAGTGCCTTCCACCAAAAAAAAATTGTGTTAGAGGATTAAATCCTTATTTCGCAGACCAAAGTAATTAATCCATACCATTTTTAATATTAATCTTCTAGCCACTTCGGTGGCCATTTGATCTAACGCGCTACTCTAGAAATAGACTGGACAGTCATTGACGGGAAGAAAAGAGGTTCGAATCTCGGTCAGGAGTACAGGGGGTGGTTTTCCCTAAATGGTTTCTCATTCTTTCTCCACGCAAATGCAGGTACACTTTCTCTAATAACAACCTTTATCATCCCTAACCCATTATGGTAGTTAGAAAATGTATGTATATCCCGTACGGGTAGTAAGACGCGGTTCTATAATTAAAATATAAAATATCGATGTTCACTGCCACAAAATAATAAAATAAATTCTATTTTCAATGAGCGTTAAATGCACAAATTTGACCGTAGATAATTGATTTTTAATTCAAATAGCCCTTTATAGTTTGGTGGTCATTTATGTAACCATCGGCTCTTAGGGTCATATTATCACCTAATTTGTGTTGAAAATGAACCTTATGTATTCGACAAGGTTCCTAGAACGTACAGTGGTTATTCACATAGCCACCTCACACTGTAGTAGTTGGCAAGCATTGAATTCGATGCGCATTTGTTCTAAGTGGTTACATGAATGACCACTATCGCTTTGTGAAGTGACCTTGTGAACAGGTGTGTGGTTTTGATCATTTGTTTCATTAGTGAGGCTCTCTCTGTCATTTTTACCCATAATATACATCACTAGGGTATCTGTTTATTGGTTTTGCGTGACGTAGCTGATAAGTATAGAACTAAGAGACTGCTAATTGTAAATGAATCAAGGTAAGTGCACTTGTATGCACTACACTACATTTGTAAATACATATTTACATGAGTGTTTTTCTTTAGTTCATGGCTTTGTTTCGTTCTAATGCTGATATATAAGTTCTGCCAGGCCTAATAGTTAATTTTTTTTATCAAGAACACTTATTCGCATTTGGCGGAAAGATGTTATTAGGCAGATAAGTGCACCGCCTATGAAATATGATTGGGCTGACGTTGGATTGCATTTGCCAGTGAAAGGTACTATGCGTCGATGTGCTTACTGCAGCACAGAAGGCTAAACCAAAAGGAAGCTCTACTTTATGCAAAACCTGCAATGTAGCACTCTGCAGGGACTGTTTTGCTCCTTACCTCTCTAAATCTAATGACAGTATACATTTCTGTGAGATGATAGTGACCAGTTGACGCTTACAATTTTATTTGGAAATAGGATAGTTATAA
>CABFWB010010030.1:0-10649 GCA_902151455.1 Timema bartmani | reverse complement strand
AACTAAACCACTATAGCAACACTAGGGCATGAACTAAACCACTATAGCAACACTAGGGCATGAACTAAACCACTATAGCATCGTTAGGGCTCGTGACAAAAGCCCTCTAGCGACGCTAGGCCCTCATAAAAACACTCTAGTGCCGATAGACCCAACAGTGATTGGTCTGGATAAAATTATATCCTCACAGAACATCCTAGGACATAATTAAAATATAAAAATGATATTAAAAAGTCTTGAACAATAGCAACGTTTATACAAAACTAGAAAATAAGAAATAATGAGGTTCCTTTGTTCGCGTTTACCTAAATATGTAATAAATTTGATGTGCTTAAAAACCCTTTGTCTAACCTGATGGAAGTTCCTGTTTTTTTACCTACTTTTACAAGGACCCACATTCACTTGACGACGGGAACCTATTTTGAATTCCCACTACTTCTGCTGTACACACCTCAACTTCCAAGCCGCTACCTTCATGACAGCGTAATGTCAACATGTGTGAGTGTTGCTACAAGCTGGAACCCTAGTGTGGGCTTGTTCATAGAACATGTCATATAAAACCCATGTCATGTCAGGTTCTATATGAATGTTTACTCAATCCCCACACCCTTTAGTACACACATTTCCTTGGAGTGCATACAAAATGCTACAATTCGTTGCTTTCAAAATATATATATAACACATCATTAATAAATAAATGTAGAAATAGATATATAAAACACTATTCAACCAATGAAGATAATTGCGATTAAATGAAAAGAATCACATTTTTATCTAGTGGCGCACTCAAGAATGGGGGGTGGGGGGTGTGAAACGGGGATTTTTGCCTTCCCTCTACCCTCATTATCAAGGACCCCAACTAATTTTAATGTAAATTTAAATCATATGAAGTAAAACAAAATGTAGAGCACACAGAAGATGTCTAATACATAGGTTGCACCAGGCTTAGAGCTTGATATTAAAAAGTTATACTATTATGCACATTATAAGGGCCCCTAAACCTCCCCAATTAAAAAACAAAAAAAATAAATAAACACAATAGATTCAATGCATTACAAAGTCAGATTAATATTTAATCAACATTAATTTACCGGTAAAAATATAGGACTTTAAACTATAGGCATAACTAGTAGCCATATATCTGATGGTTTCTAAGCCTCTTAACACGAGAGGATTAAAACACTTAGGACAGCAATTTTAAAGAAACCTTAGAATCCCTCGCACCAGACCTAATTTGGTCTAAAGTTCAGACTTAAGTAGGCCTAACCTCAACTCGACTGATATTTGAATCTACCTGAGCTGGTTAGTGAGCGTATTGAGGAATTGTGCCTTAGAGCAGGGTTTCCTAAACTGTGAGGCGCAATGGGGCTACAGGCTGGACGCAGCATTGTTATACATATTTGAATATAATTTTGTCTTAGTAAGATTCAATAAATACATTTGTTTTCTTTAGACAGCCAAATAAACCATTTTTAATGACTAATTACAATAGTCCCAGACAATTTTAAATGCTGACATTTCCGTATTTTCTCCTAATGGAGCCATTCCTCTCACATGGCGGATCCCTCTTTACAAAGCACACATTCGCTCTCGCTTTAAATGAAAGTTTCGTTCGTCAGTTTTTTTAAATAGAACATTCACTTTTAAATTAGATTGCACAGGATTTTGATGTACCTATACTTCGTACGAGCCTGCAGCTAAATAATGAAACTCAAAAATAGGATGAGTTCTGTCGTCGAGTTCCGCACAAAGTTTCGTGATTGTTCCCAGCCCTGCGGATGGCGGCTATGTCAGCTGGTTGTTCACACGATGCTTTTCAGCTCTTACTGAATTCTGCAATGAAATACAGGCGTGAAGGGGAGGTATACGGGTACAGGGCTTTATTGAGTTGCAACAGGAAGAACTAAGCAGTCCTCCCTCCCCTTACTTACTCCCCTCCCTCCCCATCTCAAGCCATAAAAAACAACCCAATGTCAACAAGTAAAGTCTGCAGCTCCTCATGGAAATGAGATGCGGCTCGGACCGTCAGACATTCATTACACTGTCTCCATTAATTAAAAACTGTGTCCATTCCCTTCAACAGAGGGTAATACGTACAGATTGGGAGCGAGTTTAGTTAGTTGTTATTGGCAGGAGTATTAAGGGACGTTATTAAGGTCGTTACCAACTCTGGTGGAAGCGTGGACATAGGTGTAAAGGTCAGCCGAGTTCCTAAATGTTTTAACTCCAAGAAAATGCGGGTACATTTTCTATACATTCTACTTGTCATCTATACCACATTAGTGTAATTAAGTGCGGTCAACCTAGATAAAAGACGCAGTAAATTATTTGAAATAAAAAGAATTGAGTGTTTCCTCAACATGTGCTATCTTGGTAAAACGTATTTATAAAATGTTATATTTTTCAATGTGTTTTTAGAGATAAAAACGTACAGGCCTGCATTTTATTTGCACACGCTGTTAATCTTTGAAATTTATTCCAGGTAAAAATATAGCAAAACAAATTAATACCAACATAGCCAACATGCACTCTAAAGTAGATTTTATACTCAAGCTAGATTACGTTACTTAACTTCGGAAAGGAACAGATATTGATGAGGAAAGATCATGTGCCATTTCTTTTAGATATAAGGAATTTAAAATTGAAAGTGTGTGAGCGTGCATTCAATATTTTCTTTAAATTTTGCTGATAAACTGATGTACAATCTATCCACAATAGGAGTGTTTGTAACTGGCAGATAGCAAAATCTACCATATAAACTTTCACGTATCCATATGCCAAACCATATTATCTGCAAGTTGAGCAGCTGTAAATTTTGGCAGTCAAAAAACTTTGACAATAAAACAAATATATTAGATTATTTTAGTGTTTTAGGTGTTTTATATAAACACAAATAAATTCTAATGATAGTCCATATTTTCCATAATATTTTTTATTTTATAATTTCGTCCAACCTTTTTATTATTTATTTAAAAAATATTTTTGATATTATTATAAAAAAGATAACTTTTTTTTAACATTATCGATATGATTATTACTATCACTAATAAGTTAAGTTTGATTCGAGTTATGAACCGACTTTTCTTAAATATTTTAAAATTACACTAGCCAACAAAATCTGTTATATATTTATATATGCACTTACGACGTGACTTTACATTGCAAAATCACCATAGAAATACAGGTTTCAAAGATAGAAGTTCAAGTAATAAAATACAGAATATGAGCATAACACGCTATTCTGTCAAATGAAATCCCATCCTATTAAAAAATTTTTTTTTCTGCATTCAGGATTAATTGAGTTTCTTAGTTAATTACAATAACTTAAGACTTGAAGTCTTAGCCTAGTGGTCAACGTATCACAATCCTAGGGTTAAGAGACGTAATTTTGACTACACACACACTTAAATCTTTGAAAAATAGATAAAAATTTATTTAAAAGTGAGACACACTCGATTATTTTTGTTATTGATCATACACACTTCAATACCATTTCTTTAATATCTAAGAATCACTAAAAACTGTATTTTTCACATATTACACGCCTCTAAATAGCCGTATTAAAATTCACAAAATAACTGGTATTTTAAAAATTAATAATCGAATTAATAAGACTTCAATAATATTGAATACATTAAATAAATACGCAAACAATACTTTGTTATCACTTGAGAGCATATGCACGTGATTTTATTATTTGTTAATTTACTGCGCGTAGTTGTATTTAAAATTATTAAATTTTGGTTTTGAAAATAATCGTTTGGATGTTTCTTTTCTTTTGGAAGTAGCGTTTGTAGTTCACTTAAAAAGTGATTTGATTACGAGAGCTTGTAGAATGTTGCTTCTACTTAAAAAAAACAAAAATGGCGTTTGATGGCGTGTTAACAACTAGTTTCATGTATTCATGTTTACAAAAATTAAACTTTATGTATTGACACGAATATTTGGTATTCTTTTTTTTAATCTATTTAGGCCTATGCTATAGATTTTTGTGGCCAGTTTTAAAATTGTAAAATTGTAATTACAATACTTTATTCTTTAAGTTATTTAGCTCGGTTTACCACAACCACGTAACCAAAACCATGTTATTTTTATTAATTTAAATAGATATATTTAATTACTCATGACAAATCCAACTATATACTAATCTTCATGTTAGTATTATAGAGGTTAGTAACACTTTTCATTGATGATAAAGTATGATCAGGTAAATAATAATTGTTTGGCACATAGGTTAATTAGTGACTTTCAAATAAGGTTTAAAAATAATCTTATGCTAGCTGCCAGTTACGGGGGAGATAATTGTATCCACTCTGGATGGACTCCATTCAGACTTTTCTCAAATAAAAAACTTTATATCCCCAAATGGTGGACCTAAATTCTTAGTTCTTATTTCGAAGTAAAATATTTTAAGTCACATATCTGCGAGAGAGCAGCAGGATGGACTTTCTAATTAACTCACTACAAGTTTACTAGCGTGCAACCAAATCAATATGTTAAGATAAAAACTTAACAAAAGCAGCTATCGTTTAAATTTAATCTAGTGATGACATAAAGTAAATATATATTGACGCCATGTTGGTTACATAGCAATTTGGACTATAACTATCCTCACACTGTGTTCATGCAGATCCAATTTTAACAATTGTGAAGATAGTTCACTTTGGCTATGTTTCTTATTCACAATCTAGAAAGAAAGTTGAATAACGTCACATATTATGTCGTGTCATATTTATTGCCCAATGCTAACATCTCAGGTTGTATTCCCCAAAAATTAGGTACTTCTTACGGAATCGGCGAGAAATATTTACACAGCACATCAAATGTGTGGCGATTTTGGAAAATTAATTAGGCTGAATCTAAAGAACTTTAAAATCTGTTCAATTCATTATTTACACTGCAGTTTGTCACGAAACGTTGAGCACATGGGTTTGAATTTTATCAAGAGTTTTGAGACGAATATTTCACAATTAATTACTTATGAAAATATTACTGTTTGCAAAATTTAAATAAATCCAAATCAGGTTTCATAGAATATTCGGCCCTTGTATTCTTCGAAGGCGTGATTCTTCTTTTTTTTTCTAGTACATTTACACACAACATAAGCAACTTAACGATTATAACAGAAAAAATTATGTGAACAAATTCTAAATAATTTTTAAANTGAACAAATTCTAAATAATTTTTAAAAAAATCTTAGAAGCTCACGAAATTGCCGCGTGATTCTTTAGAGTCCTGTTATATTAGGATGTGCTCTTCAATTCTTTCTAATAAAATTATTCTAAAAACAACAGTTAATAGAAATTTTTATTAATTTACACATGAAAGGTTAGGTTAAGCTTGGTTGGGTTTGTGTTAGTTTAAAACATTAAAAATATTAGGCACCAAAAAAATGTTATCATGCGCAAAACCAATTACCTGCGCAGTTCTTGTTTTTTTTACGATTTTTAATTTTTTTCACAATATTGGTGTTCTTATAAACGTAATTTTGCTTATCTTGGTGTGTGTAAGTAAAAGAAAACATAAAATATATTATAATTTGAGAAAAAAAAAAGAATCCCGCCTTCAGCTCGTACTAGCCCCGAATACTCAAATAAATTTACAAACATAATTAGGAGTACATTAAATATTAATTTTCCGTTAAAACCCCGAGATTGTTTTAGATAGTTAATAGGTACTACATATGATAAAATAAAAAAAAGTCCAGTAACTCTTTCATTCCCAATGATTAAACTAATTTTCTCACCTACTGTACTTTTTAAATTTTGATCAACTAAGATGCCATTATTCATTTGTGTGGTGAGTTTCAAGTCCACAATAATAAATTGAATTGATTTTTTTGGTGTGTTTTGGCTTCTATCTGTTAGTCGTGTGGTGGACTAATAATTTTAAAGATTTATTTCCTGCTGACCTCTATCAGAAATATGATGAAATAAAGTAGACCTTTGATATTTCGTAATTAGTTAGGTTAATTTAGTTAAGTTAAGTTAGTTAAGAATTAAAATTAAAACGTATGGTCCGCCATTTGTGGATACAATGCAGATTTTCTAATAAAGTTGTTTATTTGATAAATGTCTCAATGGAGTCCGTTCAAAGTGGATACAATGCAGAGTTTTGTAGTTATTATGAAGATAATTCTAGGGGATACAATGAAGAGTTTATATAAGTGGTGTTTGTTTGAGAAAAGTGTGAATGAAGCCCATTTATATTAGGTACAATTCAGTCGTCTATCAGCTACCACCATTCCTATGCTGGATAGCCTGAAAGAACCATTCCATCGGAAACGTTTTTACAAAGATTTTCTTTGACTATTTCTTCAAAGTTGGCTTTTAATTAAATTGAGTGACAAAGAAAGTGTGCTTTTGATTAAATTGAGTGACAAAGATTTCCATGTACAATCTGTTTACGATGAAAGCTTACAGTCTTACCTTGACGGCCACTATGAGCCTGTCATACAAACTGCACCATAATGGAAACAAGCGAGGTAATCTTCCTACCTTTCAAGTTAAACGAAGTGTACTTTGGTTTTGGCTTTTAAATGGTATAAGGTACAATTTTGAAGGACCAATTATAATACGGGATTACACATATATGTGTTATAAGATAAAGGAAGACTGTGTCACCTTACAGGATAAGTGAAGTGAAGTGAATATAAAAATCGACCTAGATGGCAAAACTGTGGTGTGCGAACATATTTTCAAGACATGCGGTATTTACTACTATCCAACTTTTCTTTTTCAAACTCTATAATTTCAATAAAACACTAATATAATTTGTTTTTTTGTAAACTAGTTATTGGTTTCTTATTAGTGTCATAAAGTCATTAATTTTGTGTCTTGTGAAGTAGGCCTACTTATTTTGAGTAGCATGTACTCGTAATTTATAAAACTTTCTAATGTATACAGTAAGATTTTTTCTAAAACATTTCTTAAATAGGGACAGCCTCTGTGGTCTAATAGTCAGAGCTCCTAGCTACAGATCCAGATGTCACGGTTTCAATTCCCAGCGCTTCCAAAATTTATCTGTGAAGCAGTGAATCTGGAACGGGGTCAACTCAGCTTTGTGAGGTCAAATGAGGAGCTACTTGAATAAATAATGTGCAGCTTCGGTCAAGAAAACTGATTAGTAACGGCCGAGGGTTCATTGTGTTGACAAAATGACCCCCCTATTAACAAATGTTGGCACTATCTTCGCTAACGGTGGTGACGCTTGGTCGGTATAGCTCGCTTGCAGGCTCATACCATTGTTTTTTTAATTCTATATGGAGTTCTTTAATTGAACTATTGTTCTCCATCTTTGTAAAATATGTTTTACATTAGCATATTCTTCCAATTATATTTATAGTGGTTAATAATGATAATGAAAGACTCCAGTACTCAAGGTTTCTAATAATTTTTTTATAGGCATGTGGAAGAATGTAGGCATATACTATTATTCTCAACATCTTGAGCACGCGATCTCAAAAAATTCGTTAGCTGCGCATTATAAGACACTTTGATCTTATTAAAGAAACCAAAGGCTCTTTACTATAAATCTAACGAAGTGAGCTACACTGAATATCATCGCTGAGGCAACTGCATGGTTACTATTGGGAAACAGCATTGCCATTCTCTCGTTTATGTGTGGTTGATCTCCCCTCAAATATAAGACAAGTTTTGCAACGCTGGTTAGTCGAGGTTGCCAGTAGATCCTTCTTATCCCAGCACATCACCTTCAGACATAACTGAAAGCGAGGAGATTTGGCAACAGTTAACAGAGAGAGAGCGAAGATAAAGCTTTTCTCCATAAGACTTGCAGTCCCCACAGCAATGATATTGGGTGTGGTTAATTTTATAGTAATGAAAATTACCCTTAGTTGATTTATTCCTTTTGAGATACTTGAAACTACTGTGAAATATTCGATTGCTTTAGTAGAGGAACGTGCAATTTTTAAAAAATACCATTAACGTATGTTTAAGATACGTGATAAATAATGGCTGTCACCTGTTTGTTGCTGTTTACAAAACCATTGTGACATGGGCACTTTATTTGTGATATTACACAATTAATCAGATATCGCACACACTTATTTTGCTAATTTTATGTATTTGAGAGTTTGAGAGTTATTGGTAAAAGTATGAAATAATGTTTTGACATTGCGGAATCTATCTAAACTTTTTTTATAAAATCTAAATGTTTATCTTACTGAGCTTTTAAAATTAAATTAAATTCTTTTTCACTTAAGCAAGTCTAAATATTGTAATTTGAAAATAAATTGTCACAATAATTAACATTGTTAAAACTAGGTCCTAAATTAAGATTACTGCCACATCACCTTGACACAACGCTGGCATTCAAGTGATGAACGTTTTTATTGCCATCGCGTGGATAAAGTCGGTACTATTGGTGTATCTATAAAAAAAACTCATTCAGGTGTGATCGAGCTGTGCTATACAAAGTATATTCATCGTCCACTTTATTAACTGACTCATCTATCAGCACACGACTTACAAACTAACCATATACGATACTTCACCTAGCCTTCCACCCATCATTTTATTACCATGAACGGTGAAAACATCGATTTTAGGAGATTACATAATTGGAAGATTCCAGGGATCGATCCCTTGATTCCTATATCAGTAGGTTAGACGCACTTTCGACCAAGATAAGATTTCGAGACGCCAAGCGGGTTCAACCCACCCAATTCTACGTCACTCTCATATTGGAGGATGCAGATACCTCTTTGTTCTAGTCCTGATTGGAAAAACACTTTAGTTTTTATTGGTCAAAATGACCAGGGACTTGCCTTTTAATTCTTGGAAGGGGCAAGATTCCACCCTGATAAAATGCTGTGGGAAGATTTTTGTAATTATGATGATGATTTTTCATATTTTCTTCAGAGGAATACTTAAGATCCTATCTTGTTTATATATTGTCAGACACCTTAGTGCAGGCTAAAGTACTTTTGTATACTTAGCTAAGAGTTTCAGGTTTGACTCCGTGCATGGCAAAAAAATATATCATTGGTGAAATTGGAACCTCCACTTTCATAATGATAAAGTAATGGCTGTGGAACTGGGTGTTGTGCTTGTTCTACAGTTAAATTAGTTTGTAAGTCGTGTGGTGATCTAATCAGTCGGTTCTGAAATGATCCGTTAAATACACAAATGTTAATAATACACCATTATATGATTTTATATTGGCTAGTCTTAGCTTCGAATAGCCCTAACGTGCAGGACTCATGGTATTAACAACAGTTGGAGTTTAAAGCCTGCTTTAAACGAACTTATCAATCAATAAGAAACAACCTTGATTGTTTGTAACAACTACTTTGCTTTACCCAAAGACAAAATGAATCCAAAAGCACTAGGTCGCAATGATCAGTCGGTATTTATAAAGTAGAACACTTCTATACGAATGAATTTTAGATTTAAAATAAAATTATCTATGATAACTGCAGAGGAAATCAATTTGTTTATACGTGGAAGAATACAAATGATTAAACTTTGATTGAATTTGATGTTAATAATATTTAAGTTTCATTTCTAAAATGGCAAAAATTTTAAATAGTAAAATTATACTCGAGTAGCTACCATGCATAAAAAATGAGACAAAATTACATAAATTTTATAAATAGGATCATAGGTTGATCCAGGAGAGGATGGAAAGAGTCGCATCCATTCCCCATTTACATTTTTTTTTGTTAGTAAATTTAAAAACTTTACCACAAATACTTTAAGTGCTGAGAGCTGGTAACATAAATACAGCATCAGGCTACCCGCCTCGGTGGCGTAGTTAGCTAACACGCTAGTTTCATGTTCAGCTAGACTGCCGAGGAGGGGGAGATCGAGGCTCGAATCTCACTCGGGTGAACCGGGGATGGTTTTTCCTAAATGGTTTTTCACTCTTTCTCCACGCAAATTCGGGTTCACTTCCTCCATATTCAACCTTCTCAATTCCTAACCCATCGGCGTTATTAGTACTTAAGCCTATAACCCGAACGGTTAGAAATACGTGGTGCTAAGTATTATTATTATTATTATTATTATAATTAATAATAATAATATAATGGGTCTGAACGAAACCAATTGTAAGTCCTCTGTTTTTTGACTTGTACCCTGCTACTAAACCGAACAAACCAGTCTTACCCCATTTAGTCTGTTTTATACCGTGTTGGGTAAGTATCATAAAATACGAGAGTGAACCATTACGGCTCAATTAGGTGTCAAATGATTCATTTTCGAATACTAGACACACTTAATAATGATGAGCCGAAGAAAAATTAAATTAAATTTAGTTATTCTAGTGGTTTTTGACCACGCAGCTTAAGGCGTCATTATCAAAATATACTAGATAACTGGTGATGGAGGGGTCAGAAGTTCATATCTTGGCCAGTTGCACTGAGAGTGGTTTATCTACGTGGGATTTGGTACTTGTTTTTCCACCCTCCTCTCGGCACAGCAAATGAGGGTGCTCTTCTTCTTAAACATTCTCCCTCATCTCTATACTCCGTAGATTAAAACATAGTCTTGCTGTTGAACGTAGTAATAAAATAATAGTCTTCGTGCAAAGCAAAATTTGCGGAATTCCGAGATAAATTTTGTCCCGGGTACTAGTAGCCCTAATTACATTGGGGTCCCTCCTTTTCAAAAATATAATTATTAATG
>CABFWB010010029.1:0-10652 GCA_902151455.1 Timema bartmani | reverse complement strand
ATCTGTGCCGGGACCGAGGATTGAACCCCGGACCCTCAGCACAGAAGTATGACACCTTACCCCTAGACCACCAGGTCACCTAAAATACACATTTAAAATGAAAATGCAAGTAAAATATTATGAGTAATTTTTGAAAAGTTATAAATATATTTATGATTTACATGGATTTGCGCTAAAAAACCAATTCAGGCATTTAGATATTATAATTTAATAAAAACAACAAAAGTTATCTGTAATTAGTTAGCTGTGTTAGTTGTAATTAAAATTTGTAATCTGTTATGTGCAAATGCACCTTATCAGAGCTAGTTAATTTATATAAATGATAGTGAAAATTTATTTAAGTTAATGAAAAAAGATCTGTAATTTACAAACATTGAACACATGTAAGCTTTATTTTGTAAACTCTTTTATATTACAGACTGTTTTTATAATAAAATAAAGTGGTTCTATTGTACAATTCATACAATTTTACTTGGCCCCTCGAGGCTACATGTTTATATAGCATTTATGGGTAATCTTACCAAAAAAATATATATATGATCCGGTATTATTGTATTACATGGAAAAATTAAATATATATTAATATTTTATAATTCGTTCTCATAAAATTATAAAAAATAGTTAAAAAATAATGTTAATGTTAGTGGAATGTGTGTGAAATAATTTAACAGTATACATATATTTTTGTTTAAGGTTCTGTAGGAATGCAGTTATTCAGGAAGAACATTTTTTTTACACTAAAAGACAATTTAAATTGTACACTTGATGTAGCATTTAAAAAAATTGAAAATCTGGTGTCTGTGAAGTTCCATTGTTTTTATAAACTAACAAATAACACGAATCAAACCTGTCGCAATTTAGTTTATTCATTTAGAACAATGTGGCAACAAGTTAAAATAACGAAACTTTTTTTTTAAATATGATGAATGGCTGAACGTTTCAAATTATTTTCCTAATCCTGAAGAGATTTTGAAAACACCAGAAATTAAAAGTTGTCGTTCCTCTTCAGTGAAAGGTCTAATCGAAGAAAGATCGAAGAAATTTGTACACGATCAAGTTTAGAAGAGTTGTCATATGCTACTCAAATGAGCCTTCGTGCCTCAGGGAAAGTCGACGTTTCAAAATTGGTTAAGGCTGTGACTTTGGGGACTCCAACAAAAGCCACAAAGTACAGAAAAATCTATTAAATCAATTTCAGAAACAATGCTTTCACTTTTAATTGAACAAAAATGATCAAAGAGTCAGTATCAGGGACTGCGAGCTGTATGCAAGGAACATAATTGTAAGTTGTATCCACCATACAAGGCTGTATTACAAGCAAAGCAGAAATGTTATCCATCTAAAACAGATATAGCAATAACAGATCGCAGTGCTGAAGTGAAATTGCAGGACTTATTGGATCATACTGTTGACCGAATTTTGCTTACCCAAAATGACTTCATTAAAAGTTTGAATTCTAAAAAAACTTAGGAATATGACTTTGATTTTGTAAGTGGGGTTGTGATGTAACCTCTGGACAAAGTGTGTACAGACAGAAATTTAATAATGATGATGAAAGAAAATCAGATTCAAACATATTTTTTACTTCACTTGTACCTATACAGCTCATCTCTGTTAATCCAAAAACAAAAGCAGAAATTGTTGTATGGAAAATCCAAGACCTTCAGATCCTCGGTTTTGTAGGCCAATTAGGTTGCAATTTCTCCTGAAAGTACACAAGACACTGTCATACAAGTCAAATACATCAAAAATAAAGAAAATGAACTTGTTTCTTTTGAAACTGTTTTGGAAGGGAAGGTCATTTCTGTTTCTTACAAATTTGCCTTTACAATGATATATGGTAAAGTATGCAATGCAGTTACCTCTACTTCATCTGCTCAGCGTTGTTAATTATGTCAAGCAACATAAAAACAATTTAATGATTTCAATGCAATTTTAGAAAGAGAGGTTAGTGAAAATAATGTGTGTTTTGAATTGTCAACACTACATGCATGGGTTCTTTTTTTGAATGTTGTTTGCATTTATCATACAAACTTGACCTAAATAAGTGGCAAGCGCGCTCTGAAGAAGAAAAAAAGGTTACAGAAAACCGAAAAATAAATATACAAAAAGAGCTCTGTTTACAATTAGGACTCATCATTGATCAACCGAAAGCAGGATTTGGAATCTCAAATGATGGGAATACAGCTTGCCATTTTTTCAAAAACTCGACTACATCTGCTTTGATAATGTGAGTTGATGAAAATTTAATCAAATGATTTAATGTTATATTGCAGGCAATGTCAAGTGGCCATGAAATAAATCTCCAAAAATTATAGGAATATGCCTTAGAAACAGCAATAAAATTCGTTGAACTGTATCTATTGTATTATATGCCTACTTCAGTGAACCAAATTTTAGTTCATGGGCCAAAAATTATCGCTTCTGCATTATTACTGATCGGGCAAATGTCTGAAGATGCTCAAGAAGCTTCAAATAAATATATTAAAAGGTTTTGTGAAGACTTTTAGTGAAAGAGTTCCCGAGACAAAAACATGGAAGATATTTTCTTGCGACTTTTAGTAACATCTGGTCCTTATATTTCAAGCTTACGGAAATTACCACAAAAAAATTAAAATGATTGACACCAGATATAGTGGGCCTATTAGTTTCCCCTACAGTAACTATGACAAAAGTAGATTTCGAAAGTGATGCAAATGAGGATGAAGATGCAAATGACGAGGATTCAGATGATTCAGATAGTGGATAATAAATCAAATAGGCTACCAGTAAGTAATTTGTACAGTTTTTTAGTTAAATTAACTCAACTTTATTACTAACCATTTTTATTTTTAATTCGGACATTTAAATCATTAAAATTAATGTTAGACATATTATTTTAGTAATTTTAACTTTAGATTCTTAATCAGTGACCTCAAAAACCTCTAAATACCAATATTTGTTTAGGTCAGATACTTTTTTAATATTCATGTTCACCATATTGGATCCACCATTTTGTTTTTGTAATTATGACTTTTGATTCGTAATCAGTGAAATATAAAACCATAAAATACCAATTTTCGTTTAAATTGATGAAGGCCTTCATATTTTGGCCATGTTTTGGGATTTGGTACCACTGTGTGTTGGTACCTTTTGTTGAAGTTAGTATATAATTAATACGTTAATTATCTGTGAAAACATTATAATAATTTCTTTTGCTGGAATTCTTGTTTATAAGTATGTAGGTCTACTCTTTGGTTTGATACAAAACAATTTAATATTTTGTGTTCTCTATGTCTTGTGTTTTGTTTTTAGTTTTATTTATCAGTTGATCTTAACAACAAAAGCTATGGGCGCGCACAGAGAGCAACGGCAACGCAACGAAAACACAACGAAAGCTGCAGTTGCTCGTGTAGAGCACATAGAGTTGAATGTAACAGTTTATACTGCGGGAAATGAGAGGAAGACTGCAACGCAACTGCTGGGAAACNTTATAAGTATGTAGGTCTACTCTTTGGTTTGATACAAAACAATTTAATATTTTGTGTTCTCTATGTCTTGTGTTTTGTTTTTAGTTTTATTTATAAGTTGATCTTAACAACAAAAGCTATGGGCGCACACAGAGAGCAACAGCAACGCAACAAAAACACAACTAAAGCTGCAGTTGCTTGTGTAGAGCACATAGAGTTGAATGTAACAGTTTATACTGCGGGAAATGAGAGGAAGACTGCAACGCAACTGCTGGGAAACTCGCGCACCACCAGTTTCCGGGGCACGACATGCTGTAAACCAGTTTACCAAGTTCCTTAGTTGCTTTATGTGTCTGCGGAGGATCAAGTGAGTGAAATGGCTGCTGCTGAAGAGAATAACATAATATTCGTTCAAGATGTAGAAAAGTATCCGTGTTTATATGATCTTACAGTTAAAGGATATTCACAGAAAAATGGTAGAGACAAAGCTTGGTATGCCGTCTCTGTTGAATGCAAAGCAAGTGGTAAATATAACATTAATTTATATATAAACAGTGATTTCATTTCATAATGAAATCAGTTGCGGCTCTTGAGTTTGAGCATGGGAGGTTCTGCTTAAGTAGGAGATACAAAATAGGGAAGGGAAAATTTCAATACATGGTGGCAAGAGCCCAAGAGGAAGCGTCTTCGCTTTCGTTTCCGCCGTCGATGAATAAAAAACCAAACGACAGCCTCCTCTTCTGACGACGACATCTCGTAAATTACAGTAAACAAGTTTTATCCTATATGAACACTAAAGGCAACTATAAACCAGAAACTACCACGAAGCAACCATTAGAACTAAAGTTTTCATTGCGTTGCCGTTGAGCGTTGCTCTGTGTATGTACAGTTTGGTTTGAAATAAATGTACCATAAATTAGTTCTGTGATAATTAACACTGTCTGTTGGCTAAATTTAACATGTTATGGGCCCAGACACATTTATATGTGTATGTTTTTAGCTATGCAGAGTGTTTAATCTCAGGCCTATGGCGAAGTTTGTGCACATTGGTGTATTTGGTTTCTGCAGAAAGTGATTCAACTCGAATACTCTGCAAATCGGTTTTTCATTGAGCAATGGTATATTGATACGTAAAATGGAAACCACTACTCGTCTTCAGATCAGTAATCTTGAAGGGAAAACAAATTGGTCCACAAGGCTACGTTGTTACGTTACGTGGTATTGTAAATGGCATGGAAGTTGTAGAAGGCAAGTTAGTGAAGCCAACATCTTTGTTAGAAAGTGCAGGTTCAGAACAAATTATCAGGTATTAGACTAAATTAGCAACCAACATGACTTAAATGAAAAATATTCTTCTGGCAAGGTGTTTACAATTTTACAAATAAGTAATAGTTCAGGCAATACCTTACACTCTTTATATATAACCTCTTGATTCAATTGGTTCCATTTGTTCTTTAACTTGAACATATGACTTGCAATGTCATCACTATGTAATTTCTTATAGTCAAAAAATTGTATACACAAAGTATAAGATCTTTCATATAATATTCCGCCATATAAAATATGCAATTCCACCCAAACTTCACAGGCTGTTGAAAATCACATTATCTTTTGAAGAGTATCTTCACTCATATTGGTTGTGAGTATGAGGAAGGCATTAATATCTGCCTTCATAAACTTTGCTAAATTAGTCTCATACCTTATAATTTATTCTGATCCTGCACTTTCTAACAAAGGTGTTGGCTTCACTAAGTCTTGTACTGATAGAGCAATATCAACCCTGCTTGTTGTTGTTGAGATTTCTTGTAGTTCTACTTGTTTATCTTTTAGACCACTTTACCACTATCTAAATATTTTCAAAATGCTGATGATATAATTGCAATGCACTAGAATGCACCTAGTGATAGTGATATACAACAGTTCACAAGAAAGTACAGCACGAATGACATTCACCGTCAAACAAACAAAGACAATCGACATCACTCGCCATACTGTGAGAGATACTCCATTTCTTGCTTGGATGGAATTATTTCAGGACTAGTTGATCGGTGGGAGGAAAAATGGGACATTTTTTAATCTTTTGATAGTTTGCTTCCAAAAAATGCTAGTCCTGAAAAAGTAGAACGTATAAATAAATTGAGCATATTTTCTAATGGGAGATTTAAATTTAAATCTAAATATGTACCTACTCAAGTGTCAAAATTGGCGAAACATGGGGGAAAAAATAGAAAACCAGCAGAATCATGGTACTTTTGGATGAATGCAACAAGAACTTATATCCAAATATTAATTATTTGCTATGTGTGATAGCTGCATTGCCATTTTCAACTGCTGTGGTTTAAAGGTCTTTTTTATCTCTAAAAATAATAAAAACTTTTCTTCAAAAAAAAATTAAAAGTGAGCAGCTAGCTGGACTAGTCCTTTGGTCGATCAATTACCTTGTATAATTTACTGTGAAAGATGTAAAGGATATGATGGCATGAACTGGAAATAGGAAACTGGCTTTGTAAATAGAACTTTGGAACTTTTATTTTTTTAAATTTATATTAAAGGATAAAGAATCAAACATCATTGTAGTATTAATTATATTTTAAATAAACTGTAATTAAAAGCAACTTAATCAATATTGGTGTTGTTAATTTTAACCTCTTTCTTAATTCCTTTGTATTGTATTATACTTGTAAGAAGGTACAAGAAAGAGAGATAGAAATATATAAAAGGAACCAACACAATAGGGTTTTTATAATGAAAAGAAGAACACAGTTCACACTTTACACTGCTGCCACTGGAGAAGTAATGGCTGTCTCTTCAAGGAAATCAATTGTTACCACCCAATCCCCCAACCTAGGTTTCATTCTATCAAAACTCATCAGGAGGGAGTGTGAAATACACAATGCAACTTCCTAAAAGAGGAAACCAAAAACCACAAAATAAGAAAGAGGAGATTAGTAAAGAATTAGAGAACACTTAGATAGGAACATGTAAAGAGAATAAGATAAAGGACAAACACAGGAAATGGACAGTGGATGTGAATATATCCTTCCTTCATAGAAAGTGTGTTATAGCTGATGTTATAGCAGGGTGTCTACTGAGTTGGAGAAACAAAAATTACTGACTTTTTAATGGCCTTTTGTGACCACAAAATTCCTTTGGTAAACATAATATAATGCATAAATAAGCATAATGTATTCACACGCAACATTAAACTTTAACTAGATGGCAAACGTTAACCTTGTCCTTGGTATCACAGTAAAAGCAATCAGGCAACTTGCGGCTAGCAAATGACATCATGGCTCGACATTCGATGCGTTCGCGTTGTTACGATGCGCGGGAGGTTCAAATAAAAATATTGTTGTGAGTTTATGACCAAAATATTGAGAATTCGTGACTTTTCAGTAACTCTAGTGAACTTTTTTGCAATTACAGTCAACTCTCAATTCTACGACCCCGGGAATAGCGTCCCTCTTGAAGTAACTACCCTTTTTGGGGGAACCGTGAAAAATGTGGAAAAAGAGGTCGAGAATTCTAAGGAAATCAGCCGTAAAATATGTTTGTTGCACTTATTTAGGTAAATGGACTGTGATTATATTTGTGAGCGCTGTATTACTAGTAACTGGGGTAGGTCAGGTATAAAAATAGACACCACCCTATCAATTCCAGCCAATAGCACTTGACTCTGTCCACTCCCCTCCCACAAGCAAGACAATGTTTCCCCGCGCGCGACTGCCGCTACATCACGTGCCAGGCTTGTTTTTGCCATTGTTAGTTTGATTATCGATTTTGTGAATGATTTTTGACGACCCAAGCTATTTTTTTATTTGATACAAACTTATGATTTCGATGAAATGAGTGGAAAGAGGACCTTCTTGACACACATGAAGAAGTACAAGATCATTACCGAAGTGTATGAGAAGTAGATTACAAAGATGGAGATTACGCGGCGGAATGGCATCCCGAAGTCTACACTTTTCACAATTCTCAAAATGAGTGAAGAAATTGTGAATGCAGTGCAGAAGGAAGGCCACAATGTAAAGGCCAAAAATTTGAAGGGTATGACGCACGCAAATCTGGAGCAAGCTATGCTGGAGTTGTTCAGCCAGCATATAGGGCAAAACGTGCCTATAAATGGACCGATGATGCAGAGGAAGGCCGATGAATTTTCCCTGAGGTTGGGTATAGAAAAATAGGTGGTCAAGTTGGTGGCTAAAATGTTTAAAAGTGCATCACAGAATATCCAGCCACAAGGTCGTCGGTGAAAGCGCATCGGTCGACCCAACACTGGAGAGGGAGTGTATGCCCTTGCTCAAAAACATCCTTAGGCGCTATCAGCCTCAAGATGTATACAACGCTGACGAGCTGGAGATGTTCTACAACCTCATGCCAGATCACACACTTGCTGTAAAAGGGGATAAGTGCAAGTGTGTGAAGAGGAGCAAGGAGCACCTCACCGTCCTCCTGTGCAGTGATAAGATCAAGTCCCTCATGATCGGGAAGTTCAAGAAACCCCGGGGTTTCAAGGGCAATATCCTGCCTTTTGACTATGATTTTAATAAGAAGGCATGGATGACCTTGGGGGTGTTTATGAGGTGGCTTCAAGGCCGCCGCAAATAGAAAAGTCATGATCTTCGTCGACAATTGCCCCGCACATCCTGCTTTCGACAAACTCAGGAACATTGAGCTGGTGTTTCTGCCAAATAACACCACCAGTATGCTTCATCCCCTGGACCAGGGAATAATCCAGCAAGTGAAAGGTAAGTTCCGCGAGATACTTGTGTGGAGTATGGTGTGGAATCTTGACATGGGCAAGGAGGTTAAAAAGTGGGACGTGTTCAGGACCATGTAGAGAATCGTCACCAGTTGGCGGGCCATGAGACCAGCGGTAATCTCCAACTGCTTTCTACAAGGAACCTCAGCCTGGTCCATCAACAGCACCTTCGTCTGTCCCCCTGATCTTTCACTCGGCCGTGCGACGAGGAAACGTGGCAGAGATTAGCCCCAGACTGCACGTATGAGGAGTACATAGCAGCAGACTATGACATCACAGTTTGGGGCACCCTCGATGATGCCGATATAATCAGGGAGCAGCAGGAGTCCAGCAATGAAGAGGGGGAGGAAGAAATGGAAGACGAGCCCGAAGACATCCCCACAACGAAAGATGTTCTCGAAGCCGGGGACGTCTACTCAAGAGCACTTAAGTGCCAGGGCGCTAGCAAAGAGCTGTGTTTCCAATTCTATAATGTTAAAGACTTTGTCGAGCAAACTAGCACTAAGAAGAAGCAGGCCTCCATAATGGACTTCTTTAAGAAATAGGTAGTTTTTTTTATGTATTGTCTAAAAAAAATCAATTTTTGCCATGAGGTTTGGGGGTGGAACAAAGTCGGCTAAAATTCCAATAACGGCCCCTTCGAAATAATGACCCTTTTCCAGGGAACCGTGAAAGGTCGTACAATCGAGAGTTGACTGTATTAACTTTTCGTGACATTTGTGATCCAGTATACACCCTGTATAACATATTTTTTTAAAGTTATATATTGTTAAAATTTAAAAAAAGAAGCATAGAGGGTTAGTATTTTTTATATTATTATATAAAACAAGTTTTTTTTACAGCTATTTATCTCAAATAGTATGTAAGATACAAACATTTTTTTAAACAAATGTTGAATGGTTTCGAGATGTAAGCTTTGTTTATTTAAATGAAAACCTGTGTTATATTTAGCGGGATCTTATTCTACACCAAAAACACATAGCTTGTGTGAAACATTCTTTATGTGCTTATTCTAGAGGTAAATCATCACAAGCTTGTAAGTTAGTTAACTTTTTAACCAAAGTGAGAAGTGGAAACTAATTTCAATCTCTCGCTGGACAGAAATGTATATCCAGCTTGAGAAACTAATGTTTGGGCAGAGCATCTGACACCTGTGATGGGGGACAACACGATCGTGTGCACGCACACAACGAGCAATTTCAAAACCACCAACACCTACTAGTCATCAATGGGTAGCTCGGGCAGGAGGCGTTGGTTCCTCAATGTGGGACAACCAGCATCACAGGAAGAGATAAGAAACTCAGCCTTAGGTGTGTAACCTCAGTTCTCCAAGGCATTGACCCTAAGTTGACCAGTGGGGACACCATGGAGGTCCCAGGTCAAAACTGGGTACACAATGTGTGAGGGTGGGGGACACAATAGACTACAGACTGCCCGACTATATGACCGGCCACTCAGGGAATGCCAACATGTAGGCAGCTATTTCTATCCTACACTCAGCAGGGAAGATGGTTGTAATAGAGACTGAGGACAGTGAGGACACAGAAAAGATAAAAAAAAAGGGATTCAATTACTCACAGGGTTAAATTCTGCCCTAAAAAGGAATCGGTATGTGGCCATTGTGGGAAGGCGGGACATGAACTCAAGGAATGTAAGGTGAAAACTCAGACGTGTATACCATGTGGTAAGAGAGGAAAAGATAAGTGTAAGCATCCTAACACTAGAGAATGATCGACATATCAACTGCTTTTAGATAGACAGATACAGGGTACAGATTATGACGAGTAACGACATAAGAGCTCTAATTACGGTGCTACAGAAAATACTGGACAGATGAAATGAGATGGACGTGGACAGACACAATAGGGGAAGCAAAGTTAATTCTGATAATAAAAGGAAGAATTCCCCCTCAAAAAAGAGGAGGAATAAGAAAAGAGCAGAAAGGTATAGAGAAGGCAAATCTGAGGTGAAGATAAGCACCCAATTGAAACAACAGGTAATGGAGAAGGTAAAGGTAGAGACAGAGGAAGTAACTTCAACTTCAACTGTGGAAGAGTATGAGCGTAAGCTCTGGAACATCGAGAGGTGAAAGTTTTGGAAAAAAGGACCAGTTATAATACATGAGAGAGTTGTCAAAGCTGAGGAGTAACAAAAGGAAAAACAGGTAAAAAGCGGCACCAGTTGAAGTCACTGGAAGCGTCCACTGAGAGAGAGAAGACAGCGAACGGGGATGAGGGGAAGGCAGCGGAGGAAGAAAAAGAGAATAAGTTGGAGGATATGGTAGATCCTGGTCAGATATACAATAACTTTGAGGAGACTCTACAGCTGTCAAACCTGGAAGAGCAGCAAACCCTTCACCTGGCCATGAGAAAGGTAATTCTGTTGCTTTCGACACCCCCGAGGCCTTGGACAGAATACAACTCAAGGCCATGAACCTA
>CABFWB010010028.1:0-10660 GCA_902151455.1 Timema bartmani | reverse complement strand
CTGTACGTCATTCCGAAATCCAACCGAACGCTCCGAGTCATCCAAGACCTATCAGAGTGAACAGACTACATCCACACACCCGCCTTTTCCCTGAAGTCGGTGGGGGTAACACTCTCGGAGATCCCCAGGGGAGACTACCTCTGGAAAGTGGATCTAAAATCAGGCTTCTATCAGATCCCTGTGGCCAAGGAATCCCGCCGCTTCTTGGGAGTGTACTACAAATGAAGAAAGCTGGCCGTCACCCGTCTCACCATGGGACATAGCCTCTCGCCAACCATACTCCAGCAGATCAGCACAGAAGCTGTGAACGCGATCACCGAAGTCCTCCAGCGGACTAGAGGCGTAGTCTACCTGGACGACTATCTGTTCTACGGCCCGATAAGGAGGGCCTGCTGGAGTCCCTAGGGCTCACAATCAACAAGGACAAGTCTTCCACCCATCCGACTCGCAAGCTGACCTAATTAGGACTAGAAATCGACACCGAAACCTCCACACTCTCCCTGATATCAGTGGCAATAGAACGAGCTACGGTGATCCTGAAACACCTTCCCCAAGCTACGGGAAAAGAAACGGAGCACATTGCAGGATATTTCTCCTGGATTGGTTGCAGTCTCAAGTGGCCAGCCTACGCTTACGCCCGCCTCTACAGACGCCAGCCAGCGGTGGCTCAGACACTCCTGTCACTTCCCCGCTGGACCAGATGCACCTGGGGCAGATCATCGGAAGGGGCGACCACTATCTTCTCGGATGCGACCCCATGGCCCGTAGCAGCCTTCAACCTGGAGAGGAACGATGCCATGGTCCAACTACTCGCCCATCCGGCGGGAATAAACCAAACGGAAATGGTGATGGGACTCCTGGATCTCCACTGGGAGAAAGAAACGAGCAACCCCGGTGCCATTCAACTTGGAGTGGACAACACGGCCACACTCTACGGCCTCCCCTCAGATCGTAGCCGGGTGTTTAACAACAACAAGATTCGAGACTTCCACCTCTACATCTGCAACCACCTACGGGAAACATCGTGGGGCGCCTTCTGGGTGGCCTCGGAAGACAACCCGGTAGACATCCCATCCAGACGCACCTTGGATAGGTTATTGAGAGAGGAAGCCCCCACCGCAGGCCGCTTCGACCTCCGAGGGACCCCCACTGACTTGTTCTCACTTTTGTATATTTGATGTATCTGTGTTTTAAAAAGGGCTAAGGCCGCCGCCTCCTCCTTCTGCCTCGGACTGTCCCTCCCGGGACCTTCCGCGCCGCTATACCGGGCCTCGGAAAAGTATAAAAGCAGGTGGCGCAAGGGTCTCGGGACTCAGTCGGAGGTAGAGGGAGGAGGGGCAACAACCACTAGATGGGCCTCAGGTGCGGTACTGCGGGGCTGGAATAGGCACAGTCCTTGAGTTTCACCTGGGGTATGTTCTCTTGTTCCCATAGGCTTCTGAATTCCTTTCCTAGGCTGGGGAAGGGTGAGACTCCTTCTACTCCTTCGGGTTCTCCAGATTCCTCTGCTTTGTCACCAATGATGTCGGGTGGTGCTGAGTCCCGGGTCCCCTCAGGTCTTCTGGTCTTTGTGGGTCCGAGCGCTTGTTCCTCTGGTGCTGCCACTATGTTGAGTTCATCGATGAGGTGATCCAAGCTGGGGCTGTTCTCCTCGTGTAGCTCCAGGGCGGTGGCTGCGTTTTGGTACCATTCTCGCAAATTCTCGGGGCTTGGTAGAGGGAAACCCCAGACGTCCGTGTTGACTTGGTCTGGTGCTGGGGTTGGGTCTGGTCCTGCAGAGCCATTGTCGATGCCAGGAAAGGATCCCAAGAAAGCGCTTAGTCTACAAATCAAACTTATGGAGAGGACGCCCGCTGAAACAAGAGGATCATTGTTGTTGTTGGTCCCTCCCGCTGCTCCGACTGAGTCCTGAGGCCTGTCTCCCCTTGCTTTTATACTAGCTGAGGTGCTGGTACAAAAACGGGGAAGGTCCTATGGACTTGCCGAAGAGCGAGAGGGAGACCCGGGCTTCTTTAGGGGCCCATTACTTTATTGAGGGAAACCAAGGGTACAGAGTTAGTTAAATTCATCATACAGATTCTTAACAAGTCTTCTTTCCGCCAGTGAAGGTCTTCTTCCAAAGACCCAGGGAGCTCAAAGTTCTAGGTGAACTCGTTGCCGCCATGTCGTCACTTCCTCTGCTTTCCCAAGCCTCTCCCTCAAGGGGCTCGAATCGGTGGTCGGTCACGGTAGATGACCTGGGGTCTCGCCGCCGGTTGGTATCCTGGTGGGTAGATGGCTGCCAAAGCGGCGTCCCCCACCGCATTAATGGCTTCCATCCAGGATTGTGTTACTGCTATAAACAGCATGTTCAGGCAATGAAGTAGCTTCTGTCTAGCTGGTGCTGGGAGGCTCTGGTACTCTGCCATGAGTCCCAAGAGGAACTTCAGCTCGTGGGAGTCTCTGCCGGGTTGGAGCTCCAGGGATTTCGCCTTGGCTTCTAGTGCCAGCCGGAGGGCCTGCTCATCGGTGGCTGCAAGTATCTGAGTGTTGATGGGTTCCAATGATGCCCAGGCGTTTGTTGCCGATGAAGCATCCAATGTCGGCGGGGGTGCCGCCGTAGAAGGACTCTGTTCCCCAACAAGCGGGGTCCGTGCATCCCGACTCGTTGATCCAAACCGGTCGGTGATCTGCTCGAAGCGTGCCTGTATCGTGTCGACTGTCTCCTGTAGTGTCTGGAGCTGGTAAGCGAGGTCTGGGTTCGCTGTTGCCATAGCCTGCGGTCGCCGTCTTGCGTATGTTTCTCTTGATGCTTGTGCCACTAGGCGTGTGATGTATCCAAAGTCTGGCTGAGTTAACACCTCAGGCGTGGATAGAGACTCCTGGTCGAAGCTGTCTCTGGCCTCGCTGTCGGTCTTGACCGGTGTTCCTTGTGTGGATGCTGATGAGTCCATCTTGGTTAGGATGGAGTCTGGTTCGCTCGGGAGGTCGCGTTGAGGGTCATGTCGAGGTTGGGAACCTACAAGTTGAAACAGTTGCTTAGTATTATGTAGTTATATGCGATTTGTGTCAATACATTTGAGATAACCTGAATATAAATATCAACAAACAAGATGAAAAGAATTGTAATACGTCACTGTCCGTATTGAAGGGATCACAGTTCAATTAATTTAAATTAGATGAAAAATCACACTGAAAAGGAATAGAGCCAAGGACATTTAGCTTACTACGCTAATGCTATACCATTTAGCTAACCGGGATTCGTCTCGTGTTTAGAATCATTATTCACTCATAATCTATGACAGATTCTGTAAGTCTGAGTTTGTGATGTGCGTGAATTATCATTAGAATTTGAAGTTAAAATTAAAAACTGTTAATGCATACTTGGCTACATAACAGTCCTGCCAAGTGTCAGATGACTCAAGTATGATCGCTCACATGGTATTGGTCGCTCATATGTAACTGACGTTTCCACATGTCCATCAAAGACTCAGCTTTCAACTATAAGTGAAGAATGAGCCGAAACATGTGATGAATCCTACATAACTCAGTAGCAGAACATCGCTGCCCTAAGACAAAGGTCAAGGGATAAATTCCCATGTTCAGCTGTCTTTTTCAACTAATTTAAATTAGATATAATGTAGAAGCATAGTTGGTAGAGCTTATTGAAAATAACTCTCATTAAAATGTTGAGACTTACCGTAAATATTAAGTCAGTACTATTTATATCGGAATATTTATATTTGTTTCAGCACATAATGACCGGCCTGCTGCTTGCACACCATGGGCAGACATTCTACCATTGGGAGTTAAAGCGCCGGGGATTCAGCTACCTCTGAAGGTGATTCTACTCCAGCCAGGGGATCCACCAAACCATGAGCCCTACAAACTCTTCCTCCCCAAAGTGCCGGCTAAAGCACTAGTGAACAAGCAATTTTTCCGGATTGTGGTTCCACGCAGGGTTTTCGAGTTAGTGAGCCGATAGCCCTATATAAGTGTTAGTAACGTTGTAGCACTTGCAGCAGTAACCAAAGAACAGGGAAATACAGATAAGAAATAAATTCAATTTTTATATTTTTCAAAATTTAATATCTTGTTCTATCAATCTTTCATATTAATACAGACATACGAAATTGAATGATCACATCATCATCCTTTTTTTTAATATATAGTTTTAAGTTTAATTTGACAAAAACATCTAGACTTTAATATGTTACTGAATTTTTTTAGATATTTGTCATAACTTCAAGACATTCCTAATTTTAATGTATTACAATTTGTAATTAATATTATCAATCTCTTTAAAATATCATTCAATACTTTGCATATATTTTATATTATATTACACATTTATGTCTTTCACGTTAGTTTAATACATCTTGTAAACCTAATTTCACTAAAAATTGAATTTTATTAAAAATATTCTTAATCGTTCCTTATTAAAGAATTTAAAAAGTTTTTCAAAAATCTTAATGCTACCCAAGAAAACAAATGTAAGAAATATATATTAAGATCAAAATTGACCTCAAAAAGACTACAGACAATCTATAGAAACTACAGCTATAAATAACTTTTGGGATAAGGTTAAAAACTAAAATTTTAAAGAAAGGTAGAAATAAAATTCCAGCTAACCAAATGAATATTAGAATTTAAAATTCCTAGGAGTGGGTTGAAAAAAGTGGGTTAAGTGATTAAAAACTTACAAAACTATTAGAAAAAATTATTCTCTGTCTGGTATGAAATTAAATTCTGCATTTAGACAAAATACCACACAAAATTATTATAAAAGTCCGAAAATTTTAAAGTTTAAAATGGAAGTCCAGGAAATAAAGGGGAGTTTTAAACAAATATATAGTAGATAATCTAAATTTGGCATGCTGGTATACGCAAGGCTTCAGCTAACCAAATAAATCTTAAATTTGAGATTTTGGAGTGGGACTTAGTAAAATGGGGATGGGAGTCTAAAATTTTCAAAAACTGTTGATAAACTACTTTTCTGTGTGGTATTAAACTGGAATTCATCAAGCAGATATAAGGCGCAATCAAATTAACAACAAAGTCTGAACATTTTAAATTTCAAAATGAAATTAAAGGAAATAGAGAGGAGGGGACATGGGGTTTACAAGTATCAGGTAGAAAATTTAAATTTGTCAGGAATTTAGAGGGATTACTTCAAATAACCACAAATCCATTTTAAATATTATCTCTAAGGAGTCTGGGGATAGAGTGGGTTTCTAATTTCTACAACTGAAAAACTAAACTACTCCTCAAAGTGTAAGATGATTGACACTAGTCAGGCGGGTATAAAGACTAAATCAAACAGTATCAAAATATGAATTCATAAATTTACAAGGGAAGAAGTGGAAAATAGGGAGAGATGGTCCCCTAAAAATGTTTCCTTGGCTATATAAATATAATTTTGTAAAGGTAGGGACATGAAATATCGTCATGTAATTTAATAGACCTTCCCTGGATAGCCGAACGACGTCTGAACAAATGGAATTTCAAAATTGAAGCCCATGAAATGGAAGCGATTAAAATGTAAACAACCAATATAGAACACTCTTTTGATGTGGTTTGTTTGAAATTTGTTAGGCAGGTAAAATAGCATATAAGATAACCTAAAAAGTTTTACAATTTCATTTTGGAACTCTGGGAGCTAAGAAGGGTGATGGGGGTTTTCAAATGAGAGTAAATTGCCATCTTTCCAAAAGAAAATCTACTATTATTTATGAAAGGAAATTTAAATTTAACAAGTTAATAAAAGGACCATCCCATATAACCATTAAAGTTGGAATGTTTGAAATTCGAAAATTTACCGCTGGGAAATGGGAGGGGCGCCTAAAATTTCCTAAACTAAGAAAACACGATATAGTGGAACCCTAACTTTGTAAAGACAGAGGAAAAAAGTTTAAAGTACTAAAATAAATGAATTCACATACTAAAGACAATCTTAATATGGATACATTAGATTTGAAAATACATAGCTCTAATCGAATAACTAGGAAAGACAACAAAATTAAAATAAACCAATTCAGGTGACATAACTTGGTGACCATTATTCTCTTTGGAAAATCATAATATTTCATATTAATATGTTTCTGTAACATAGATTATTATTTAATTTATGCTTATTGGCGAAATGTGATGCTCTTTTTTCAAACATGTTTCTATGATCATGCTTTGGTAAATTTTGCGTTGTCATTGGGGTGCGATTGCGCACGTTTGTGCACTCAGTTTGAAAGACTATGTAATATTTTCTTTTTAATATTTTTTATTTGTTAATTGCCATAACTAGTTTGTGATTGTCATGGTTAACTCAGAATTGTACACGAAGGAACTCTCAAAATTATAAAGCAATAATGCTATAGTTAAATATGGCAAAGCTTGATTTAGTACATTATGAAATCAAAGTGACCAGAATATTATGAAATATGTCAATGTCCAAATTTGTTTGACACATATTTTAATTAAATTTCTGTATTACTATTGTATTGATTTTTTGGTGATAGTGATCATAATTTTAGTTTCAAGCCTGTCCAAACTAGAAGAACAGAATTTTTTTCTTTACATTTTAGTAGATAAATTTTACACAAAACTCTTAATAGCTATATCTGTGATTAAAACAATATTTGGGAATAGTTAAGAGTATGTTTTCATATACTCTGTATTTTCAACCATTTATCTCACTCTACTCAATTCTATATTATTGTGATATAAAATTATTTTTTTAGAAAATCGGCAAATATTAGTTGTATGAAAATATTATTTTATTGTAGTAAAATAATCTTATACTAAAAGAAAATCCAATGTAAAAATAATAATATTCATTTCAATTCACTGTTACTAAAATTATCAGATATTTAATTTTTCATACAAATACGAGAAGGTGTTGGAAAAGAGTAACTGGACAAAACATTATGATATTTTTGTTGTGTAATCCCAAAAGCGCGTTTAGGGGGATAAGTTTAATTTTAAGACTTGATTTTACTATAAACTTATTTTAAACAGATTTGTTAGTTCACGTTGCACCTCAGTATAAAATACTGTTGAATATAATAATTCCAGTGTTTAAAATAAGGAGATATTGTTGATACGAACTATAAACTTAGGAAACTCTTTTCAATGTATTTTCCATGCATTGAAGTTTTTTAAATTTATAAATTAACATATCACTTGTATATTTTATTTTTTATTAATTTGACAACAAAATGTAAAAAGTAAATGGAACCTTTACAACATTGGTATTTCATTTTAATTACTAATATATTTTGTAAATTAGGAATGAGGAAGGTACAAATTTGGGAAATGCGCCCGTATTTGCGTTGAAGGAGAGCTATGAACATTTTAAGAAAAAACATTCTCAGGTTTTCAACACCAATATCCCAGTCTAAAAAAAGTGAATCCTAAAGAAGTGTGACCGCAGAAGCTGTTCACAAAATATTTAATAATACACGTCTTTGAAGTTGCCCCCCACACCCAACTTTTAAAAATTCAAGTTTTTATGATTGCAATAGTTTGTTCTTAGTTTGTTCCGTTTTGGTAGGCCCACAAATTATTTGTTTACATTGGGGGGGCTAACTTCATAGTAGCCCTCTCACTTTGGAAAAATTGACATTTTTATGGCTACAATCGTTTTTTCCCCGTTTGTTCGCCAAAAAGTTTCGTTTGTTCCACATATGTTCTTGCACAAATGGGACGTGTGTTTGTGACACTTTTTTTACGCGTGAGGGGCTGGATTCACGATAACACCCCATTTTTAAAAATTCATGTTTTTATGATCGAAATTATTTTATCTTCATTTGTTCAAGATTGTTCCAAAAAAAGTTCGTTGGTTCCATTTCGATAGATCCACAAATGGAATGCTTACATTCAAAGGGTAAACTTCAAGGTAGACCCCCCGCTTTGGAAAATCTACATTCTTATGGTTGCGTTTGTTTGTTCCAGATTGTTCCGCAAAAAGTTTAATTTGTTCCGCATTTGTTTTTGCACAAATGGGACGTGAACTTGTGAAATTTTTCTTACTCGTGAGGGGCCAACTTCACGATAGTCTACCCCACTTTTGAAAATTCATGTTTTCATAATCACAATCTTCTTCGTTTGTTCCAGATTGTTCCGCAAAAATTTCGTCTGTTCCGTTTGATAAACCCACAAATTGATTGTTTACATTGGGGGGCAACTTCACGGTAGCCCCCCACTTTAGAAAATCGACATTTTTATGGTTGCGATCGTTTGTTCCGTATTTTTACATAACTTTTTTTTTGTTTGCTACATTTTGATACAACCCCAAAATTAATTATACGTTTACAATTGACGTCCATGAATTCGCCCTTCACCCCTTTTAAAACTAATCTTTTTATGATTGTAATCCTTTTTAATAGTTTTTTCCAGTAGGTTCCTCAAAAAATACTCCCTTTTTTTGTTGGAAAAACCATGAGATATTTGCACATTGAGCATGGATTGGCGGCTTTTTGACTACCTAATTCTCCACATACACAAATACAAGATTTCAAAATCGATATTTTATCTTTGCAATCTATAGTTTGATCTTGGTTCATTTTAGATTCTTTTTTCACAATTTTTTTTTATTCCTCTTGTAAGGACTCGAAAATAATTTTTCTAGAAGTAACTCTCTCACATTCTTTCAAAACTTGAACCTTTTATGTTTAAAGTTTATTATAAGGTTGTTTGAATATTCCTTAACATTTTTATCTTTATTTTGTTCTGAATTGTTTGAAAAATTATGAGCTTGTTTCATGTTGATGGTTTTAAAGTTAATATATTTTTATCACTATGACAAGCTCCCTCTCCCCAACTCAACTTGATAAAATTTAACATATAACTTTTTTTAGTTTGTTCGTTCTTAGATATCTAAATAAACCAGTGTCACTAGTGATAGTGTCCCTTTGTGTTTGTGACATGTAGGGTTGAACAGGGCGTCAAGTAAATAATGTCCCACCCGCTGTGTCTAAAGTATGGAAAATCAAATGTCTGTAATTACATTACCATCAAGTTGTTACCGGTACTATTTAGACGCAGCTGTCTGTATTTACTTTATAATCAAGTTGATACTATGCATACTATATTGTCGGTATTTACATTAACCTTACTGAGCTCTTGCTTGTTTCTGATATTGATACAATTTTGGTATTTTTATAAATACATTTTTTCTTGGTGATCCAAACTATCGACGATCCGGATTTTGACGTCAAAATTATCGACGCTCACCTGTATTTTAATTTGTTTCAGAAAACTGGCAATGTGTCTCAACTTTTTTTCAGTGCATCTTGGTATCCGTTCAGATTACACGCATAGATTAAGTTCGCTAATAAAATAGGAGTGAGAAAGAAGGAAGGCAGCATTTTAGATTAATGAACTTGCATTTGCATGAAGGGAGAGTGGAAAAACATCTAAGAAAACCCATCCTCAGTGCACCCTAGAATAGCGTGTTAGACCATTCAGCCACAGAAGTGAGGTAACATTGGTGTATTAAAATAGAAAACGATGTATCATCCAGAGCGACGCATCGTCATTAATTATACACCATGGTAGACGATATTATACCGTTGTAACAAGTTGTTATTAGTATTTCGAGAAACTTCATGAGTACGAGATCAGTGTTTTATAAACTAAGTTTATTATTGTTATTAATATTTTAGAGAATATCTGTAATGCAAACTATGAGTGAAATCAAAAAATAAATGTTGATGTACTGCACAGTAATTTAATTCTATTTTCAAATTAATTTGTAGGTTAATAGTAAAACATGTTGAGTTGAGTGAGAGAACAAAAAAAACTTATGTTTTACCTGTGTTGGTTGCGTGAGTTATGTAAGGACGAAATTTTTTTGGTAGGTACATCAATAGATCGAAATAATAATAAATATATAAATAAAATTATTAAAAAATCATGCACATAGGACTCACGGTTTGGTGGATTCCCCTGGCTGGAGTAGAATCACCTTCTGAGGTAGCTGAATCCCCGGCGCTTTAACTCGCAATGGTAGAGTGTCTGTCCACGGTGTGCAAGCAGCAGGAAGGTCATTATGGGCTGAAACTAATATAAATATTCCGATATAAATAGTACTGACATATAATAATCACCTTAAGTTTCAAAATTTTAGTAATAGTGATTTTCAATAAGATCTACGTACCTTGTTATTACATTATATCTAATTTAACTTAGTTGAAAAAGACACCTGAACTTGGGAATTGAGCCCGAGACCTTTGGCTCAGGGCACAGATGTTCTACTACCGAGCCATCTAGGATTCATCCCATGTTTCGGCTCATTCTTAGCTCATAGATTATGGCTGAGTCTATGATGGACGTGTGGAATCGTTAGCCATATATTAGCGAACAATACTATACGAGCGATCATAGTCATCTGACACTTGGGTGGGTTGTTATGGAGCTAAGTATACAACACTAGATTTTAATTTTAACGTGAAATTCTAATGAATATCCACGCACATCACAAAATCAGTCTCAAGACTCAGTATTAAAGTATGAGTGAAAAATGACTGAATACGAGACGAATCCCGGTTATCTAAATGGTATAGCATTAGCGTACTAAACTTAGGGTCCCACCCTCGATACCTGTGCAGGTATGATTTTTCATCTAATTTAAATTAATTGAACTGAGATCCCTTCAATACGGACAGTGACGTAATTACAATGATTT
>CABFWB010010027.1:0-10665 GCA_902151455.1 Timema bartmani | reverse complement strand
TATCCCACAGGATGATTCTAAATCATGTTCACGCGAGAGCGAAAATATAGGGTAAGTGCGGCTAGTCTATAAAAGGCGGGTTAGTTGGGTAAACAATGGCTCAGCCGTCTCAAGTTTTAAAACGTGCAAACGTGTTTATCCAGTAGTTCTGTGAACAATATATTTCGCTCTTCTTATTTATGTTTTTAAGTTAAGAAAATTCAAGATGAAATGGAAGGGGATGCGAGAAAAGGCCAGTGTTTTTGCAGTTTTTATGGCAAATTATTATATATTTTTTGCCAAAATAAATAAAATATTGCTCGAGTAAAAACATAAAGTTTAATTTTCTTCACATTTTGACCTCAAAATTTCTTGAATATCTGTCCAGGGTGTCCTAGAA
Source organism: Timema bartmani (assembly GCA_902151455.1). Classification (NCBI taxonomy): domain Eukaryota; kingdom Metazoa; phylum Arthropoda; class Insecta; order Phasmatodea; family Timematidae; genus Timema; species Timema bartmani. The sequence goes on along the minus strand of CABFWB010010027.1, from coordinate 10,286 downwards.
TAATTTAATGACAACTTTTTTTCTTCGCCGTGCTTATGACAGATATTTAAGAACTGTTGATATCAACGTATGAAGAAAATAAAACTCTGTGTTTGTGCTGGAGCAATATTTTATTTATTTTAGCAAAAAAAAAAAGTTTTGCCATAAAAACTGCAAAAATACTGGCCTTTTCTCGAATCCCCTTTCATCCCACCTTAACGGAACGGAATTTCATATAGCTGCTCGATTTAAAGAGACGCCCAAGATCAAATAGTTTGAATAATTTAATTAATGCTTGTGGAAGGTTTGGCCAGTCCAACTAAATAATACAGATTGTGTTTGAAGCTAAAAATTTCTCTTGGTGATAAGAGTTAGACAGAAAAAAAAATGAATACTATATTCAAAATTAGCCTATATGAGTGACCAACATCTATAAATAGATAACCATATCGCAAAACTATATACATAGGTCGTTCTGCCTAAGTTATAACAATGAACAGTGCCGGCCTAGTTTCATCAAAGTTGGTTCGCGGATTTGACAGTAATTGTGGAAGAGACAGTTGGATGAAATGCCAAAAGATCGAGATAAAACAAGACCTCAATACATTTGGTCAGATATATTGATAAAATAGGTCTTTTTCAACCACCGCACAGCCTACTCTCCTTCCTCGACCAGTATAAATACGACATAAAGTAGATCCCATCTACGTTTTAGCAAGGATGTCACTCGGGGAACTGGAAACTACCAACTCTGAATAATTAGAACCATTATGAGTTGTTTTATTTTACCATAAAGAGAAACTTTTGTAATCTTCAACATTCAGTGAATATTGACGTTATATTTAACCCCAGACCCCAAAAAATGAGTCTTACAATTATGTATGTATCAATGTCTGTATGTCCTCATGTATGTCTGTCTTTAGGAATTAGTTTCATGGATTTTATTCGCTCTTGATATTAATAGAAGTTAGGTAGTCATAGTCAAGGCCATGGCCAAGGAAGCTTTCAACAAGAAGAGATTACCGCTGTCCAGCAAGTTGAGTCAGGAAAAAACTGAGGAAATGATACATTTGGAGCATCGCACTGTACGGAGCAGAAACTTGGACTCTCAGGAAGATGGAGAAGAAATACTCTGAGAGCTTTGAAATGTGGTGTTGGAGAAGACTTGAGAAGAGCAGGTGGACAGTCAGGGCGACAAATGAACAAGTCCTAAAAGAGTGGCTGGGAAGGAAACCATTTAGGATGTGATTCCTCGGCGCAAAGGAAACTGAATCAGACACATCTTTGGGAGGAACTGTCTTCTGCATGACGTCATAGAAGGAAAGATTGAATGTAAGAGGAGCTTAGGAAGAAGAGGATTCGAATACTAGATGATTTGAAGGAAAGAAGAAAACTCTGTGAGTTGAAGAAAAAGGCAGAGGACAGAGCGTTTTGATGGTTTGAGTTCACTGACAAAAGGAATGAACCTGTCTGAGCCAAGATTAAGCGTAGCTTACTGAATATATTTTGAAAATTTTTAATTTCTTAAAAATGGTTTTAAGGTTTTTTAATGGCTATTTGGAGAGTGTTTTGCCTGATGATTAATTATTATTAGCATCGTGTATTACTGCCCGTTCGGCTTATACGGATTTACACTAATGTTTAATGAGGGTGATTGTGGGATGAAATGGAGGAGCTACAGTTTAACGTGAGATCCGAACCACGGTGGAGGCCTGGCATTTCACACATTCACATGTTGTGATTAATACACGTCTTGTCAGAGGTGAAGGAAGAGTTTGGCAATCAGATATATCTGTGCCGGGACCGAGGATTGAACCCCGGACCCTCAGCACAGAAGTCTGACATCTTACCCCTAGACCACCAGGTCACCTTCCCGATAAATAAGAATGTATTCTCAGTAAAAAAATATGTAATTTTTAAAAAATAGGCTATTGCAAATTTGTTTGAAATTTTTATCTGAAGATATCTGTGACTATCATAATGTTTGTTTTCCTTAGGAAAGAATTACAAAGGGGTAGTTTAATGATAATTGACTATTTAAAATGTTGTAAAAAAACTACACATATAATAGACTATGTGATAAAATTTGTGAGATTGTGTAGTACCATTTATTTTGATACAATAAAAATGTATAGCTATAAAATAAATCTCAAATAAGATTATGTTAAACAGTGTCAGGGGGAATCATGCACTGGAACCTTTTTGAGAAAACAAAATTTGTTCTCAGCGTTATTAGTTCAATTTTGTTTTTATTTCAAAATATGTATTTTTTAAACTATTCTTTTTTATTTTTTATTCAAAAGCTGTTTAAACTGATGAAATTAGGTGTATCAAATATTCCATAACTATTAACTAAAGTGCTTGGTTTATTATATTTGACTCAGCCACTTGCAATAAATGAACGTATACGATCAACACGATCACCTGAATACTTTCTAAACTATTACTTATTTAATACTTTACACACAAAAAAATTCAAGTGGCAATTTGTTTTTATTTATTTACTTCATATCTTATTGTCTTAAGGTTTTAAATGTATCTTAAATTAATGATGGGCTAGTTCTGAACCATTATATATTTTATCCATTCTGTAGTAAACACCACTATACCAGGTTTGTTATCATCCTGTAGTAGACACGACTATACCAGGTTTGTTATCATCCTGTAGTAAATACAACTGCACAAGGTTTGTTATCATCCTGTAGTAGACACGACTATACTAGGTTTGTTATCATCCTGTGGTAGAAAAAACTATACTAGGTTTGCTATCATCCTATAATAGACACAACTATACCAGCTTTGTTATCATCCTGTAGCAGACACAACTATACCAGCTTTGTTATCATACTGTAGTAGACACGACTATACCAGGTTTGTTATCATCTTGTAGTATACACAACTATACCAGGTTTGTTATAATCCTGTATTAGACACAACTATACCAGCTTTGCTATCATCCTGTATTAGACACGACTATACCAGGTTTGTTATCATCCTGTAGTAAACACAACTAGACCAAGGTTTGTTATCATCCTGTAGTAAACACAACTATACCAGGTTGTCTATCATCCTGTAGTAGACACAACTATACCAGCTTTGTTATCATCCTGTAGTAGACACGACTATACCAGGTTTGTTATCATCCTGTAGTAGACACAACTATACCAGGTTTGTTATCATCCTGTAGTAAACACAACTATACCAGGTTGGCTATCATCCTGTAGTAGACATAACTATACCAGGTTTGTTATACTGTAGTAAACACAACTATACCAGGTTTGCTATCATCCTATAATAGACACAACTATACCAGTTTGGCTATCATCCTGTAGTAGATACAACTATACCAGGTTGGTTATAATCCTGTAGTAGACACAACTATACCAGCTTTGTTATCATCCTGTAGTAAACACAACTATACCAGGTTTGTTATAATCTCTGTAGTAAACACAACTATACCAGGTTTGTTATCATCCTGTGGAAGACGGCACAATTCCCAAGTTTGGCCAGAGCGAACGAACTATGATCAGTGGCCATTGTGAAATAAACCTCCCATACTACGACCAACCTTGGAATATTATTGATGGCAGCTATAAACTATTAATAACGTCTCGGAAGAATTCTTCTCGTATGTTAACAGTATGTAATCGTCTGAATCTGATAGTGATATGTATGAGACACACAATTACCGTCCTCTTCTACCACATCACGCAAGACAAACTAACGGCTTCGTCCATCTTTCCATTTAGTTGCACGGAAACTTAGCCCTGCGTTGCTTTACTTTACAATTATGTTTGAATTTGTCTATATTTGTATATTATTAAATTAAATGACACTTTATTCCTTCATGGCGATTCTTTTGAAAAGTTAATATCTATAAAAAGTGTTTTATAAAAGAGATAACATAATTAATATTAATACAATCTTTTTTTTTCCATTGCCTATTATTACTCGTCCGGGCTATCCGCATTTGATTACATTAATAGGATAGTGATAAGGCAGTTAGAATCTAGTTAAAATGTACCTTCATTTTGCGTGGAGGGATAGTGGGAAACCATTTAATTATAACTACCCTTGGTACAGCTGGCCAGATTTAGGACCCCGACCTTCACGCCCCCTTCGAACCAGACTAAAGGAGCTTGAGCATGACGTTTAATCCGTGTGCCTACGGATAAATGATTTTTTTTTCTTTTTACGAGATCAATATCATACCTAGCCCAGGCTAGTGGACACGCGGACAAAAGTGTCAGTCTCGTCTTGTCTGACTCATTGCTGATGGAGAGATGAGAGTTAGAATCTTGGGCTAGGCATAGTAAATAGCTTTTTAATATATTTCCTCAAAATTAAAACTAAATATTTAAAACATTAAACTGACGAAGAACGTGTGTAGTTTGCCTTTTTGTCTACGAATTACGTTTTAAGGTCGTGCCTACCTACTAATGTAGTGATCTAAACAAACATTTTTACCAAGAAAATGATTTAATTATTCAATATTGTAAGACACTGCTTAATTGAGTAACATATCTGGTCATCTTCACGCATTTTTATGGAATTCTCAAACCATGTAAAAATTCGTTAATCAAATATTTTTCTTAAAATATTTCTGTTTTAAATGCATTTTAAGTTGGAGAGCAAAAAGTATGCACGGATATATTTATTCTATTTGTGAAATTATAATATATCGTGCGTTTTTTTCCGGCCACAAAATATAGCCTATAGTTTATTCGTGTTTTTTAGTGTATTTTTAGATTCGTGCTAAGTTTAATAAATACGACGATATTTTATACATTCATGACTGGAATGTAGATAAGTGACAGCTAGCAGATTAAGTCCATTTGTTGGTTTGCTGTCACTTTTACCAGTCAAAATTTTCTCAATTTTAACCGTTTTTACATTATTGAAACATGAAATTATGAAAATCACCATTTGGATGTTTCTTGTTTTGTTTTTTGTGGAAGTAGCGTCTATACTTCACTTATAAATGCTTTACAACGTAGGGCTGTTTATGACGTCATACAAACCGCTTTCGTTTGTGTTCATACTCAATTGTTAAAAAAAAAGTTTTATTTTGAAACAAATTATTTTTATGGCTTTTGTCTAAGTTATTTAAATAATTATTTATTTTGGTAGCCAATTAAACAGGGTACAAGAGCGATTATAGTAATTTTAATTTATTATTTCAGGTATTAAAACATCCATTGTTGCCATAAACTCGCTATAAAAAGCATAATAATTTTATTAATATTTATTGTTCTTTCAATAAGTTGCGAAAAAGCCAATTGTACATACAGTAATTCCTATTGAAGTATTATTAAAAGCGTTCACTAACACCTTTGATAGATAATATATTACTAAGAGAATAATAACTATCTCCATATTAGTGACTTCCAACCAATGTTTGCAATAACACTCTTCTGCTAGCTGTCAGCTACCACCACTCCTTCGGCGAATGGATTGTACCTGCCCTGGTTATCCGCCATTCTACAAAAATGAGGTAGGGCTAAAGAAGGTATAATTTAGAACAAACGATCCCACATTTGCGTGGCGGTATCACAGGAGTGAGCTCTGAAACAAGTGTTTATGTGATCTTAAGCTTAGTAAGCACTTGGAAATATTGTTGGCCAACTGTTCCCCAACTGTTCCCAACTGTTTACCAACTGTTCCCCAACTGTTTCCCAACCGTTTCCCAACTGATGGCCAACATGGGAAACAGATTGTTGTCAAACATTAAAGAAACATCGTTTCGCGTTCAGACTACAATGATGAAATATTTGTTTCCCGTACAGAGTTCACTTGAGCGATGTATGTTGAGGATGCTGCTGCTATGGCTTGTGCTTTGTATATAGTTGTTAAGAGCTGTTCAAGAATACAGAAAAGAAGAAAATGGTGGAGGGTTCGTGTTCATTTACACTAACTGAAAACTGTCCACATATTTTATTAAAAACATCCGGTTTTTGATACGATTTTTACAGTCCTCAATTGTCAAATCCCACAAGAGTGTATTTGTATGAAATATTTCAATCAGTTCCAGAGTTTTTTCGGCTGACCACGACATGACAAAAGTAGATATCAGTAACTGATGTATTCGGGGTGATATGCAAGAATTTATATTGAATGCTTAGTGGACCGATAATGTGGTCCCGAGAACACTATCTCTCCACCTTTTAACCTATGATGAAGCAAGCAAACCCACGCTAGTGTCAACAAAGCATCCAAATAGCAGAGTCAGACCGGCCCAAGTTGCTTACTCTCGGAAATATTGGCCAACATTGTTTCTTGTAACACATTTGAAATGGATCACGGGAAACATGTTTTCCTCGCTGGGAAACATGACTATTTGTCTGCAAACTGTTTAACTGTTTCCCATTGTTTACCAATTGTTTACTAATTGTTTACAAACTGTTTGCAAACAATGTTTCCAGATTCCTGGGAAATATTTCCTAGTGTGTACTAGGCTTTATATGGATGACTCAGTAACCAGTTTGAGAACCAATATGAGAATTAAGACAAATTTTAAAGAACTGTTTTTAAGGGATGCCATTTTTGTATTGGCTCTGGGTGCCACCAAACCGCATCAACCCTAGTTATTCCTCTGGGACGAGTAAGGTAGATTTTCATAGGACATATACCAGCTTTTCCGTGGAGGTAGAGTTGGAACCCATTTAGGATAAAACACCCTTATTACACTCCGGTATTCAAACCCTGATCCCCCAGACGCCGGTAATCCCATCTAACACTAAAATAACGCGTTAAACAATATTACCCCGATATAGATTGTGCTTTCTTAAAATTAAAATTGCTAGTCCTGTCGGGCCGTTTTGACTCAATGTCTTAGCTCTTATTTTTTAAATGTTTTATTAATTAATGCTTACTCAATCAACAGCTTCAAGGAAACTTTTCCTAATATGCCCGTACGGTACATCCGAGATTTGGTCAAAACATACCCCTGCATCCAAGGATTATTTCATAGAAACCTCCACATCCAAGGATTGTTTCAAAGAGACATCTACATTCTAGGATTGTTTCAAAGAGACCTCTACATTCGATGATTGTTTCAAAGAAACCTATACATTCAAGGATTGTTTCAAAGAGACCTCTACATCCAAGGATTGTTTCAAAGAGACATCTACATTCTAGGATTGTTTCAAAGAGATCTCTACATCCTAGGATTGTTTCAAAGAGACATCTACATTCTAGGATTGTTTCAAAGAGATCTCTACATCCTAGGATTGTTTCAAAGAGACATTTACATCCAAGGATTGTTTCAAAGAGACATCTACATTCAAGGATTGTTTCAAAGAGACCTCTACATCCAAGGATTGTTTCAAAGAAACTTCTACAACCTATATTTGTTTTAAAGTCACCTCTAAAACCGAGGGTTGTTTCAAAGAAACCTCTACACTCAAGGATGGTTGCAAAGAGACCCCTACATCCGAGGATGGTTTCAACTGGGGTTGTTTCAAAGAGACCGCTTCATTCTAGTATTGTATCAAAGAAACTTCTTCATTCGAGGATTGTTTCAAGGAGTCCTCTACATCCAACTCAACATTTATTTCTGTGTCTTAGTAGTTGTATGAATTCACTGTGAGTTATTCAGTAAAACAAACTTTGAGTTATGTACATAATGCTTCATTTGCATCAGACTACAGAGAAAAATAGAAAAATGCGTTTCCAAGACTGGTTATTTACATACCTACTATTTAAAAAAAGAAATAGTCGGTAAAACAAGTAATCTTCAAAGACAAATGAATGATCGCATTTGACAAGCCACCATGTGAGTCTTTCTTAGAACATACCACCAAACAAAACCTGAAATACATATGACTTCGGGGACGATGTACTCGAACCAGGCTTACGATCAATAAAACAGCAGCAACAAAACAGTTTGGATGACAACTTGTTTCTTGGGTCGCCGCCCCCTTTCAACTCTTGTACAGTGCCGCTGACATTCACAACCCCGCCTTCCACCGACTGCTTCATAACCTAACATCGCAGACAAATTCAGAAGAAAAGTAAAAAAAAAAAAAGTTTTAAACACTATCGTCTTTGCTTAAGAGCCCTTTACAGATTATTAAATTCTCTTTATTCCTCAACTGCAGTTTTTAACAACGAAGCTGCTCTGAGAACGCAAAGAGAATAATTTAGAAGGAGAAACCGGACCGTCAAATTATCGTAAATGCTAGGCGTAAAGCGGGAAGGTGCATCAGTTTGTGCCGTCCGGGCGTGTACCACCGGATGTGAGGCAGATGAGTCACTCCTACAGCTCGCTGCGGCTCATTTAAAGGTCACAGTAACTTAATTACTAGGCCGACGAAGGAGACAACAAACAGATTCGTAAATTAAATTACGGAATGAATGCTGTTGCCGGTGATGTGGTACGCCTGGATAATGGCGTGTAGGCGCGTGACCCGGCCGAGGGGAAACCCCGGGGTCAGTAGTGAGACGCGCGGGGTACAAAGAGGAGTTCTTGCTCGTTATTTGGAGACCTCCATTCGCTGAGAATAAAGAATTGTTATTAATAATTAAGGAAATAGCGACAAATTATAGGGTATCGCGATATTAAGAACATCTGACATTGATATCCAACATTGACAAAATCTGTCAAGATTAACATCAACCACTCTGGAACACGTGATTGGCGTATTAATACATGAAAGTAGACTAAGAAGCTTGGTGAACTGTTAGATAAAGTTTTACAAACGCGGATCTAACTAAAAAAATACTATAAACCATTTTGCATTGTTAGAACCTTATCTGACAACTAGAAAGGTTGCTTGATCGACTTCCCGTATTCATACGTCAAGTCATGTGAGCTGCAGATGTCACTCTTAATAATTACCATCAATAATTATAAAATAACACTAATAATATAATATAATCACCAATGTTGACCGAAAATAATATGTTGGTATTTTTTTAGAAGGCTCTTTCTAAGAAAATTGAACTGTAATATAATAACATAGTTTAGTTCTATTTAAAAAGTTTTGATAATGTAACCATTAATTGGTTTAGTCCATGGTGCAAGAATTAGTAAGGCCTTTAGAATAAAGGCACATTCTTTAGAGTGCAGATGAAATGTTCAAACCTATTCGATATATCATATTAGGAAAACCACCACCCAGTGCACACAGTCGAGATTCTAACCTTGACCTTGACATTACCTGCAATCTTGTCAATTGTGAGCCTGACGCCTTAGACCTTGTGACCTCCAGTGAGGTTTAATACGAAATAGATAATGTATTTGAAAATAAGATTGTTTTTGAATTTATTTTCTACTGAAACATTTAGACCTATAGATACAAAAATGTAGTAAAGCTCTTCTAGGAACAAATATTTCTTTTTTATCAGAAATTTAATACACACTCTACATTAGTAGTACGGTAGCATCATGGACGTAGAAAGGTGGGGTTTGGGAGGTCTATAACCCCCCTTGGAGTTAACGAACTTCTCAAAGTTGGGAATCCATATAGGCCTCTATGTATAAAAACTTGTGTATAGAATATTTATAATATATATGGCTGGGTACACACCAAAAAATGCACATCAAAACAAAGCAAAAGCGTATTTAATTTATTATGTTTAAAAATCGTTAGTTCAATGTATTCAAATGGGATTACCACACACCAGCTAGTCAAAATCAAAAGCGCTTTAAAGCCAAATTGTTTTGGCATCATTCAAAAAGCAAAATCACCAATAATCATAACAAAGAGCAAGCAATCATGCCTAAAACCAAAATACGGGGGCGATGGTACGAGGAAACACATTTGTGTCTGCACATGCGCTAAACATCCCAACAATATCGGTCACAGTGATGCACACCCAGTATTGAAATAGATTGTAATGGAGTTACACACTCGTTTTGTTGCAAGCTAGACCCCTCTGTATGATTACACAGCCAAAGAGAATCATAGCAGAGATGTATTGGACATACTTTGGCAGGAAATAGCAATTGAAATGGGTGCAACCAACAACTTCTCTCAGGATGTTGTTCATAGTCCAACAACCCCTGCCACATAACATCAGCAACATCCTCGTAAGACATTGTACCACTACTGGAACACTGCAGTCTCCATTCCTGCCAATGATTTGTTTTTATGTGCTTTTTCGGTCTGAAACAAAAGGCTTTTTTAGCCAATACAAAACAGTTTAAAGCAAAAACGTTTTTCTTGAAGGGAAAATGCTTTTGATTGGTTTTTCTATGCTTTTTAGGTATGAGCCCACCCAGCCTTAGTAAACGTTCAAACACACACAACTCTGATCTAAATTCATACAAGGATGTAAAACTCTATTAAGGCCATATGTACAGA
>CABFWB010010026.1:0-10666 GCA_902151455.1 Timema bartmani | reverse complement strand
CCTTCCACATTTCTCATCATTAGGACTTTTTTCTCTTTCTCTCTCTCTCTCTTTCTTTCGAGATTATTTCTTTCATTTTATAATTGCTCGTTTATGTTCTGCTTTCGAGTTTGTCTCTGCCTCAGGCGTTATAATCCCATCGGTGTTTTGAAGAATAGTATACGGTTCTCGTAACACTTTAGGCAAGTCATGTTTTTCATTTTATAAAAACAAAGCAACAATGCTTCGTTAATTTCAGTGTCGTGTCGTGGATTATTTCCAGGGTAAGCAGAGTTTGTTCAAACTGTATATTTGATAAGTTCTCATCATTTACTAAAACACTCGTTAGTTAAGTATCGACGGAAATACATTCCCATGTGAGGTGTGTAGTGTAAGCTAATGTATGATTGGTCAAGTTGGGATCATGTCACAGGTACAGTTTAAAAAAAAAAGAAAAAAGCTCTTCCTACCCTGGTAACATTCCACGCCACGCCACGGGTAAGATTGAATGGTTCTGCAATATTACTATACATTTAGACTTCCCACAACTTAGAGCTATGCTAATTTAAAAACACAAAATACTGAATAAAAATTTGGAGAAAACTATCCAACATTCCCCTAAAGAAAAAACAAAGGGAACCATACATTTAAAAAAAATCTCAGTGCACTCTGTTGGAAATCAAACACTAATTTACACTTTAAAAATCAGTCACACTACGGCTGAGCTAAATCAGTCAGCGATAAAATTATCACTCACGTTTCTCAAGTATATTATTTTTTAAATAATTCAACTATTTTATTTACACGTTAAAACAATGTGATTCTAATTTTCTGTTTTTATAATGATTATGTATTTTTCTTCTAGATTTTGTGCTATGTTTAGTAAGCGGTTCTAGTTGTCTTCAAATTATTAATGTTAACCTCCAGCAGACTGACAATCGACCATGATTCAAAGTATATGAAATAGGCACAGTACTGTCATTAAAGCTAAAAAAACAACAAACACATTTGATATCAGCATCTAAGTTTTATTAACGGGCTTTGACATCAAAGAATCTTAGTGTTCGTATTCTTGTCCGAAGGATATAAAAAAAAAAGTTTACAAAGATATTATATAAATTATTAGTTTTAAAAGTTCGAGGGAAATAATTGATAAAAATTACTTACTATTCTCCACTGAGTAGATAACAATGTAGTATCCACACCTATATCGTCACACCCATTTATGCATATGATCTAATTTATATATATATATGTATGTATGTATGTGTATTTATGTATGTATGTATCTATGTATGCTTGTATACATGTATGTATGTATATATGTATGTATATATGTATGTATGTATGTATGTATGTATGTATATATGTATGTATATATGTATGTATGCATGTATGTATGTATGTATGTATAGATGTATGTATGTATGTATGTATAGATGCATGTATATATGTGTGTATGTATATATGTATGTATATATGTATGTATATATGTATGTATGTATATATGTATGTATATATGTATGTATGTATATATGTATGTATNNNATGTATGTATGTATGTATGTATGTATGTATGTATGTATGTATGTATGCATGTATGCATGTAATATATCATCACTCATTAGTGCAATCATTGGCGGAGTATTAATGGAAACACATTTCCATGAGAGGTATGTAATGCAGAGTCAATGTGTGATTGTTCAAATAGATATTGAGTGGGTGAAAACATATCACAGGTACAGTTTTAACCATCTCTGCTTACCCTGACAAACACTCCAAGACACGTCACTGTTTAACATTTAATTTGGGTTGTTATTAAACAACTAATACTAAAAGGACCCGTGACTTAATCTTTTTAAGTTAGTACTTTTTAACACACGAAATATGTAAAGACCCTTCATCTATGGAGTAGAGAAAGAGAGGGTTAATTTATAGGAAGCGCCCCCACGAAAGTGTGAAGAGGAAATGGGAAAACTGAAGCTATAAGTCATATTGTGGAAAATCACCATAAATTCACCCAGTTGAGATTCTAACCTTGATATCGCATAATAGGTGATTCAATATATCGTGAGACTAATTCCTTAGACATCGTGACCACCGGTTAATGTATTCTTCACTTGAGCTCAATATATAGCATAATTTTGGTAGAAATAAATTTTTATAAAATAGCATATTATTTTGTAGCCAAAATCTAATGATAATTATTATTATATCAAAATTGACCGCTGAAAATCGCATTACTTGGCGTATGGATACGTGAAAGTATTCTTAGAAACTTTTCTTGCTATCAGTTAAAATTCTTCCTTGGACAATACAATGAATCAGTGGCCATAATTTACCTTTTCCTTAATCACTTTGAAATTCATTATGGCTTTTGACTGAAGAAATCCGCCTCCCCCTCACCCCTCAGGACAGGACAGCGGATCCTTTCTGTATGAAAAATCTGAATTTGGGGTTCAACCAACATCAGATAGTTCAAAATGGATTTTTTTGCAGATTATTAGATCACGTAGAAGTAATTTCAACATAACCTCCCTCTTTAAAAATTAAAGTAATTAATATGTCAATCATCTGTCAACTCTATTAGAATTTGCTCAAACAAGATAAGTGGCACCTGTTCCTTTCACAGGCATGTGCCGTGACATGAAACCCATTTTGTAAAACAGTTATAAAAATAAAATAAACACAAAAAATTGAGAAACATTGATTTTTTTGAGGGGAATAAATTGATATGTAAAGACTACAGTTTAATTGAGGGATTTAAACTCGTGTAATTATAAGATACCCACAATGGTGGGTACGCGGATTAAATGTCCGGCTCATCTAGTCTAGTTTGCCGGTGACGGGGAAGGCGAGGCTTGAATCCTGGCTGTGTGTGCCTTGGGTGGATTTACCGTAAAGTTTTTACTTTTTCCTTCACTTAAATTCGGGTTCATTTCCTCTAAAGGGTCCCATACCTATCCCCCTACCTCACTCCACTAGCTTGAATATTATTCGTATAGCTAGAACATGTATTAAGACATGAAGCAAAAAAAGCAACAGCACAAATGGGAGAATCATCTATGTACAACAGCTCAAATGATATATTCATCCATGTACTGTACAACAGCTCAAATGAGAGATTCATCCATGTACTGTACAGCAGCTCAAATAAGAGATTCATCCATGTACTATACAACAGCATAAATGATATTTTCATCCATGTATTGTACAACAGCATGAATGAGATATTCATGCATGTACTGTGTACTGTACAACAACACAAATGAGAGATTCTTCCTTGTGCAACAACACAAATGAGAGATTCATCCATGTACAAAACCATAAATGAGAGATTCATCCTTGTACAACAGTACAAATGAGGGATTCATCCATGTACTGTACAGCAGCATAAATGATATATTCATCCATGTACTGTACAACAGCACGAATGAGAGATTCATACATGTACTGTACAACAGCACAAATGAGAGACTCTTCCATGTGCAACAACACAAATGAGAGATTCATCCATGTGCAAAACCATAAATGAGAGATACATTCTTGTACAGCAGCACAAATGAGAGATTCATCCATGTACTGTACAACAGCACAAATAGGAAATTCTTCCATGTACAGTACATCATCACAAATGGGAGATTCGTTCATGTACTATACAACAGCATAAATGATATATTCATCCATGTATTGTACAACAGCATAAATGAGAGACTCTTCCATGTGCAACAACACAAATGAGAGATTCATCCATGTGCAAAACCATAAATGAGAGATTCATATATTTACAACAGCATAAATGAAAGATTCATCCATGTACTGTACAACAGCACAAATAGAAAATTAGTCCATGTACAGTACATCATCAAAAATGGGAGATTCGTCCATGTAGGCCTACTATACAACAACATAAATGATATATTCATCCATATACTGTACAACAGCATAAATGAGAAACTCTTCCATGTGCAACAACACAAATGAGAGATTCATCCTTGTGCAAAATCATAAATTAGAGATTCATCCATGTACAACAGCACAAATGGGAGATTCGTCCATGTACAGTACAACAGCACAAATGAGAGATTCATCCACGTGATTATAATATATCTATCTTGATAAGATAGCCAATCATTTTAACGTTAACATTCACATTTGCCAGAACTATACCTATGTTAAAAAGACAAGGGCCCAATACCTTAGTTCAGTCGGTAGCCTGTCTGTCTCCCGAATCAAAGGCAAGGGTGCTAATAACTTCACTAACGTGTCAAATAAGATGCAAGGAGACATTAAAATATCTTAAAAAGATAGGGGATAATAGAAAGATCCTTTAAAAAAATACATTGCCTACTACTTTATCATTAGTGTTGTTTCACAGTTAAAGTGACATTCGCAAATAACATGCCTTTACGTATAAAGAGTATAAGAGATTTTTTTAACTATAAATAGTTTGATTCAGTTAAAAAAGTCACTAACACTACTTTCATGTATTCCTTCGTTAAGATATTTGACCTGAAGATGGCACTTTGAACAGATATTGTCATTGGTTAGTAGTAGTAGTAGTAGTAGTAATAATAATAATAATAATAATAATAATAATAATAATAATAATAATAATAATAATAACATTTTCAATATCAAATTCCTTTCTTATCGTGCTGACCAACAGTCACAAGGCCTATGACAAACCAGCAATGAAAAATACATTATAATAATATGGCAACATATGAGAATAATTACATAAGAAACTAATAAATAGTATTTTGAACCAGTAATGGAGTCTAAAAAATATACTGTGAAGAACAATATATAACTATTGTCATTATTTAGATAAAACTCATTAGAGCAAAGTAATGTCGAACATCTAACTTATTAACTCACTGAGTTTGGCTTTTCTTTTGTGATAAAAACAAAATTCGACAAATTTAGGGTTAGCGCGAATGGATACAACGGCCTGTAGGGCTAATCTTGATTTGAGTTACTGAGATGATAATAAATATATAGTTTATATCTATGTGCACTCCATAAACGTCCCTTTTCTACAGTGACTTTGCTTTAGCGAAAAATAAATCCAGCTAATATATATACTCGAGTGCGCTGTGAGACCATATTTCAAGCTAAGTGCGAAACTTGGCATGATAGTTTCAGTCCCAGCGTCTTGTAAATCAACAATTTATTATAATTAACGACCCTTCTGAGCTAAGCGCACTCCATAAAATACCAAGATACTTCACATAAATTGTAACTTCAATAGGAGTCGTCCCCTTCAAACCCATTATTGTTTATAACCTCATGGCAGAAATTAACTTTGAAGCTGACCAAATAAATTTATGCTTTCATTCGGGATTAGAAAAAATTAAATTGCATCTTAAAAACCGTATGATATGTTCGTATATTTACACAAATGGAAAGTTGAATTTAGAGGAAGTGAACCCACATTTGTATTGAGCGAGAGTGGAAAACTATTAGGAAAACAAGACTCTCAGTATTCTCGGTCGGGATTCAAATCCCAACCTTTATTTCACTGGGAAACCAGAGGAGACGAGACTGACATATTTTATCCGCCTGTCCATTTTACCTTATTGAAATATTTTACAAATGTGCAGTTCATTTCTTCAGTTTTTGAATGGATACAAGATTCCAGAATTTTTTAAAGCAATTTTATCTAAAAAATTAAATTACATGTGGTAATATACCATAATGATGAAGGTAAATTTTATAAGACACTGGATCAGTATTTGCTTGTAAAGAATATTTGAAACAGTATGATAAAGAATTAACCTTAATGCAGTGGGCTGGAACCAAACCACTGTCTTCAGTATTAAGGGAAGACTTTTTTTTTATCACCGCTTCTTACTACCTGTTCAGTTTATACGCATTTATGATAATTAATCTAATGGGGTAACGATGAGGAAGGAAGCATTTTAGAGATAGTCTACACGCGTTTTCGTAGAAGAAGAGCGGAAAACCATTTAGGGAAAACCAGCCTCAATAGATCCGACCGAGATTCGTACCCCGATCTCCCCGTCTTTAGCAGGCAAATCTAACACGATAGTTACGTCTTAAATTAAGGATTACCAAGATTTTTCACTTCAGGGCACACTTGAAGACAGCATTTTCACGGCAGACTTGTATAAAGGCTGTAATATAATAAATGTTTCTATTAAATTTAGGTAAAAAAATTAAGATGATTAGTAGCGAGATGCAGTTGACAGTAAATGTATTTATATATTGGTGTGCTCATCTACTTGCAGAACAAATTGCTTGTTTACTTAAACATTTTCACCAATATTTTGACTGATGTCCTCAGACATTTCAACAATACGTCAGCCTATCGTATTATTGGACAAAGGCACTTTGTAAATTTCCTCTTTAGATTCATTTACAAGCATAGTTTCAATAATTTTCTGACAACTGGCCCATTTATATTTTTGCCAATAACATGATTGTGGTTTTGTGTGGGTGTTTTTTTTATTGCGATCAATTCAGGAACTTTGAATGCCGCTTCAGGTGCACCATCTTAAACTTCACTTTTTATCAATTTTAGTTGCTGCCTTGTGTTGTGATTTGAAAAGGTGCTCAAAATAATGATGCTAGTTTTTGGGACTCACCAACATGTTGGATGGTTAGATGCTGCTTCATGTTCTAACATCATTATTTTCATTACTCAGGCGTTCTCCACAAAAGACAAAGATATAAACTTGTCGCTCATAATATTCATTCTATTGTAAGTGAAACTAACTTAAAGCTAAATAGCTATTGTTATATCGTTATAGCACTTTAGAAGACTTAAAACTGTAACTAGGAGTAGATTTGTCACGATGGTTTGTTCAATTAAAGCCTGAGAAAATTTTGGCAGTAAACCTCCAAAATCTCGTGGCACACCGGTTGGGAACTACTGCTGAGTTAGCCCATTTGGCCACTGAATCGGATGATTGCTTACCAAACGGACTGCCTGTCAACCCTACAAATACTTCTGTTCTTTCCAACCGGGAGGTGGTGTGACTGATTTAATAGTCACCAGACACTATCCCTACGTCCATACACTTGAAACTCCGACCCCCAACATTCTTATAGTGTATTTACATATGACGTCACACCTAATGATACAGAACGTAAGGCTTCAATGCTCAAACATAGTGTTTATAGTATAACGATGAGGCAGGTTTTTTTTAATCAATCAGAACCTGTTCCCGCTTACCTGCGGGAGGAAAAATAGTGGTAAAGGGGTGGTGTGGTGGTAGGGTGGTAAGGTGCTTGCTATAATTTCAATTAAAGGGCATCAAGTCCTTTAGGCCAGGGATGGAGCATGTTTACAGCACAATTTTCGTAGGAAGGACCTTTACTGACAGCTAGAAAAACTACAAGATCTACTTTCACTCACTCATAAGTAAGGTCGTGTGATCTGCGGTAGACAATTTTGATAGGTAATATCAACACCTATAAAATAACACTAATTAAATAGCAAAATGTTATCAATTTTGGCCTAAAAATATATGTTTGAATGTTTTATAATGCCCTCCTATGAAAATTAGGTTTTATTTCATCTTGTCTCGGACTAAACTAGTTAGCATACAGGAAGAAAGATTTTGATCTTAGAATAATAAGACCGTGGCTGCATCCCAATGCCCTAAGGGTGGATGAGACGGACTTACAAGCTTAGATTGATTTATTTTCGGTATTTAACGAGCATTTTCTAAGCACACAGATTATAGTAGTACATGACTTGTAAACTAACCTAGCTTAGGAAAGTACGTCTAATACTACACACCCGGACCCACACCGGTGTGCACGAGGACAAAGGCGTTTACTCATATAGTCTGGTTGATCGGTGACGGGGATGTCCGAATTCGAATACCAGCTAGTTTCTCTGGAGTTGGATTTTCTTAAATGGTTGTCCACCCTCCCCTCAAGCGGTTACATTTCCTCAAAATTTAAAATTCCTCATCTCTACCCTATGAGGATAGTAAAAATTACTTAAATGGCAGTAAAACGCTGTTGATAAAATAAGTGTGAGAAGGGTAAAATTTAAGGATTTGCCTCAGTGTTTTCCTGAAAACAGGGTGTTGGATGCAATTATATGAAAAATCCTCCTGAGTTTTGCAGGTTGATATAATATAAACCCTGCGTCTTCTACCTCAAGGATATACTTGATACACGCTGCCCAATAATGCCAGTAATATTCAATATAATTTTAATCAGTTGTTATTTATTTATTTACGGTATTTAACTTGTACTTTCCGAACCGACTGATCATATCAGCACACGAGAATTTCTACGACCGAGACCTACCAATTCTGCTGAGAAAGGTTTTTTTTCACATGCCTTCTAGGGTTCTATTACATGCCACAATCGGCCTGGAACCGACGGCTTTACATCCCCTCCGAAGGAAGTTGTGCTACAAATTTTTATCGGTCATGAAAAATACGTTGACCCCGGATGAGTTTGAAACCACGAACATCGGCTCCTGAGACAAGCGCCTTACCCCAAGACCAATTAGGTCAGCAATAGGTTATTATATAATAAATACTATGGTGACTGGGTAACAGGACAAAGCTGTACAAGGATCGAGCCAGGGTCCTGTAAATCATTAGTTGGCCTCGCAAACCCCTATTCCGTTGGGAGGCATTACATGCGTTTTAAAATGGAAATAACGTAGCCAAGGGCGTAGAAAGAGAGGTTCTGGGGGTCCCGACCCCCTGGAATTTGATGAACAACCTAAGGGGGTGGAATGATATTCGTATTAAACTTTTATTGTTTAAGCTATAGTAAAAATTTTCTATTAGCAATCCCCTAGAAAAATCTAGCTTTCTATGCCCTTTATTATAGCTAGGAAAATAAAAATACTATTTTCAACATTTTAGAATTACTTAAATTTATTTTTGAGCCATTTCATTCAATAAAGTCAAAACTGGATCGACAAAGATATTCTATTTTATGCTCCGTGGATATCCGCATATTTATACTAAAATCGTAGTAATGAGGAAGGCAGGATTTTCCATTAAATATACCCACATTTACGTGGAGAGAGAATGGAAAACCTTTTAGAAAATAAACACCCCAGTAAACCCATCTGGAACTCGAAGTCTAGAATCTCCATTACCGGTAAATCAGAAAGAACGAAACTAGTGCCTTTATTAGCGTGTTTACTGCAGCGGGTAAAGGAAACTCTTAACATTTTCTCGAAAATTGGGGCATCCTGATCTATCGCGATGTGTCCTTGAAATATGTTTCTAGGTGGTGACTATGAGAACAATTCAGCTATGAGTAAATATACATATCCTCCTAAATACGTCCAGTCAAATGTTTCAAAGAGAGGAGATAGTCCTGCCCGACGTTGATGGATAGATGGATGGTCTCATTAGCTTGTCGGCAGAGTTCAAACAGTTTGCCCCTCCGTTCCCCTTTATTGAAAACACTCCTTTATTATTTCCTTAATGACGGCTATTTTTAAAAACACCCACTGACTCGAGTTTTCTCGGTAGGTGGTTGGATACCTCCGCGCGGCAGGTGCAGTTTTATTCCTTCTAGTTTGATTTGATTGATTTCCTCCACGTAGACTTCCCCCTCCTCACTTCTCGCCCCATCACCCCGCGGGAATATTCCTAATAAATTAACATGTCAACAAAACTTTCAGAGCTGGTCGCACGGATATATATATATATATATTCTATATAGTAGTACATAGGCGTATATTCCGAACGGGTAATATTTACATATATAACTGCTTCTTACTAACCGTTCGGAATACACGCCTGTGTACTAATATATACATATATATATATATCCGTACGAGTAGTAAGAAGCGGTACTATATATATTACCCGTTCGGAATATACGCCTATGTACTAATTACGCTAATATATTAGGGATGAGTAAGATTGAACTCAAATGAAGTGTACCCGAATTTGCAGGTGGAGAGAGTGGAAAACCATTTTGGAAAAAAAACCATAGTACACCCGAGTGGGATTCGAACACCGAATTCCCTGCCATTGGAAGTCCAGTCTATTACTAGAGTGATGCTTTAGACGATTTGGCCAGTGAAGTGGGTCAATATTCTGTTATAGAAACTTGGCTGAGTGGCTGGGAGTTCGACCACGACCGTTTACATCAAAGGAACCCAATTAGTTTCCGGTTAATTAAAGTTTATTCAGACAGAAAGTCTCCGATCACCATAAATGATATGTTTGCTCTCGCGCAACCCCTTCAAAAAAGGATGTTTTGTGATTGTCCAAAAATATCGAATTCGAAATTTTGATGAATATATTGACCTTTCATGACCTCCTGAATCCGAAAAAGTTATTTTGGCAATATCATATTTTTGTCTGTTTGTTTGTCTATCTGTTACTAGGACTAGAGATGAAAATGTTTTACCAATCAGGCTAAAACTTGGTATGTAGCGTTTTCTTAAGCTTTAATCTAGGAGTTTTTTGAGTTAGATATCCATCCCTAAAATTAAGCATAGTTTATTTAAGGAAAAAAGAAAGGAAAAAAAGAATCTACTTTCACGAAATCAGCTTTAATGAATTTGAATAAAACTCGTATTTAAGCATTGTTTAACGCTACAAACAAAATGGTTGATCAAATTTTTTCAGGAAAATGGCTTAAAGGCTAGGTAAGTAGTCTAGTATGGCGTACCAGCCCAGCTCGAGGATTGGTCGATATAAATAGATCTGGCCTCTGATTG
>CABFWB010010025.1:0-10669 GCA_902151455.1 Timema bartmani | reverse complement strand
GAATATATAGAGGAGACAACAATTGAGAACATGACAACAAGACATAGAGGAGACAACAATCAAGAACATGACAACAAGACGTAGAGAAGACAACAATCAAGAACACGACAACAATACATAGAGAAGACAACGGCAAGAACATGATAACAAGACATAGAGAAGACAATGGCAAGACAGGTAGTATGAGGTTCATTGTTGATATGAAAATAAATATTGTTGTGACATGGACTTTGTGTAGTTAATGTTGTGGAAGAGTAATACTAAAAATAATATTAAATATTCTTGTATAAAATGACTTGTCATGATAGCTTTGCTCCAAAAATCTCAAGAAAGACTTAAAATTGTTTAGGTTGTTGCAAGCAGTAAAAAAATCTTATTCTTTTCAATAAAAATATCTACAAACTATATTTCCAGTCCAAATAACTCCTCTATATTACTTTAGTGGTTTGATCTTCTATATCAAATAAAGATTGATGAATATTTGAAATCTAGCTTCAAAATATTTCAAGGAATGTCAGAAACTTGAATAGGAGTTAGTTGAAACCTCACAGTTATAATATAGTCAAAACTGGAGACAAGACGGTGGTGCAATATAACAAGTCATACAAATTTAAAATTTAGCTCATTTTCTTGAAACTGTTTAAATGAAATAAAATTTAAGATTAATTCAAACTTATGTTTATTTAACTCAGTTATAGATAAAAGAAATGCATTAAATTGCAGTTTAATTTGTTTTTTAGTATAACTCTAAAATGTTAAGGATTATTATTAATCAATTAAACTACATCACCATCAACCAGCTGTTTCCAGCCTGTGGTCGGGTTAGTTTAATAAAATGCCTCCATCTTTATCCATCCTTCCATCCTTTATTTGCTTTCATTCTGCTCCTCTCCCTTGAACACTTTCTGTTATCTGTTATTACCCTCTCTTTCTTGGTCCTCCTTGTGGTATTTTCCTTACTTACATCATCTCTATCATATACTTGGGATTCTTTCCATTTACATCTTCATTACTTATCCATACCAACTCAGCCTTTATTTCTCTACTATTTCATGTACTCCCTGTACGCCCTCTCTTCATCAAATAACTTCATTTCTAGTCCTGATTCTCCTTGTGACAGCTAACATTCTCCTCACAATCTTAATTCTCATGGCCTCCACTTTCCTCGTCTCTTTCGTATCCATTGTCCACGTTTCTGCAGCATTTGTATGTACATATGGCTACAAAGTATAGAACTTATTTACACTTCAATGGAAATCATCTTTTCCAAAGCTGGTCTCCTACGCAAATACAGAGCAAGTAGGCTAAGGAAATATAAAAAAAAAGGTAAAATTAAAATTATATTAATCAGAATTATTTTTGAAGCTGAAGGAAATCTCTGGCCTTTTCGATCGTTGTTATGCACTATATTCGACTTTTGTAAATTAATAATATACTTTTTTGTGTTCCCTTAGAGAAACTGACATGCCAAAGTCAAATAGAGGAAAAGTAAAATAATTTGGAACTTGATAGTGGTGGCTAGAGTTTCACACGACCGTGTATAAAATAATGTGTATTCAGTCATATTTATAGTCATGAAACTATAGAGTTCAAATGATTTCATATCATAGTTAATATTAAATACTAGATCAAGTATTGGTAATTTAAATATTAATCGACAAAAATGTTTTTATTTTTTTATTAATTGTATGTTTACAGACAGTCACTACATCAGAACAGAACTGAACTTCAGCTTCACTGTTACATTCCAACAACTGATCTGGCGCTAAGACATCTTGGATCAGTAATTAGGAAATGTATTAAGACATAAGATTATTTTATTGTCCAGGAATGATAGCTAAGAAAACATTAGTAAGTTTTATGTCTATCAATAATGAACAAAGAAGCAAGATGAGACAAACATGAAGAACTATTGAACAAATAGTACAAAATTAATTATCTTTCTTATCGAAGACAGTGGGAGAAATAGTGTCTCACAGCTATTATAGCCACTTTCATAAAATAATACCAACTAAGTCTAAGGCCTTTAGAGCTTGAAAGTTCATTGCAGCACTTTCAAAAGTAAGCCACCTATTTCTATCTCGAGCTAGTTCTATCCAATCTACCTCATTATGCCCTATCTCTATTTTGAGCTAGCTCAATCCAGTCCACTTCACTACACCTTATCTCTATCTTGAGCTAGTTATATCCAGTCTACCGCATTACACCCTATCCCTATCTTGAGCTAGTTCTATCCAGTCCACCCCATTATACCCTATCCCTATCTTGAGATAGTTCTATCCAGTCTACCCCATTACAACTTATCCCTATCTTAAGCTAGTTATATCCAGTATACCCCATTACACCCTATCCCTATCTCGAGCTAGTTCTATCTAGTCTACCTCAATATATCCTATCCCTATCTTGAACTTGTTCTAGCCAGTCTACCTCAATATACCCTATCCATATCTTGAGCTAGTTCTATCCAGTCTACCTCAATATACCCTATCCCTATATTGAGCTAGTTCTATCAAGTCTACCCCATTACACCCTATCCCTATCGTGAGCTAGTTATATACAGTCTACCTCAATATATCCTATCCCTATCTTGAACTTGTTCTAGCCAGTCTACCTCAATATACCCTATCCATATCTTGAGCTAGTTCTATCCAGTCTACCTCAATATACCCTATCCATATCTTGAGCTAGTTCTATCCAGTATACCTCAATATACCCTGTCCCTATCATAAGCTAGTTCTATCCAGTCCACCCCATTACACCCTATCCCTATCTTGAGCTAGTTCTATCCAGCCCACCTCATTACATCATATCTCTTTTAGGTCCATTCTAATGTTATCTTCCCATCTACTTCTAGGTATTCCAAATGGTCTCCTCCCATTAGGTTTGCCAATCAGTATTCAGGAAATGTACAGTACTTTATCAGTTTAACATCTTCATCACTTTTTGAACAAAATATTTCCCTAGTCAGTAGTTGTTTTCATCATGTAAGGTAAGTGGCCATGTTTCATAGCCATAAAAAATAACTGGTAAAATCATTTTATGTATATTCTGAATTTTATATTTATTGACAATAGGTGCATTGATAATATAATACTGACATGCCCTTTCCGACTGTATTATTCTCCTAATTTACACTCTTATATGGTTCATACTAGCTAGATATTCATATTATATACTCATTGTTCTTAAATATTCATACGCCAATTAATGTGATCTGCAGCTGTAGCTGCGGCAAAGGGTTAAATTTGCTGAAAGTTGTGTTGCTCCCTACTGAGTTCGTGTGTATTTACTTTAACATGATAGTTTTAATTTCAACTTATACCCCACCAATAAAACAAAGTTTTTTTCTGTTAGTTTTGAAACAACCCAACAAATTAATTCTTGCAAAGAAGCCCCATTTTTAATCAACAATTCATTATTACTTGATAACCGTAAGAAAGTGCGCTCCAGAACCGACGCGGAGACTTCATAAATAGAAGGGAAACTATCTTTGAATACATTACCATTTTGACAATCCCAACATTTATGATGTAATGAAACGTTTCTCCCTGTGGTAATGCACACAGAAAAGTTCGTCTCTTCTCTTCATTTCGCGTCATTCATCTCAGCTGGCAGTCCCGGGGGCAATATGGTGGCGTGCAGAGTTGCTAAGTTTCTGGAAATAAACTCATATCCCGTGTCTATGACCCGCGGGTCCACACACCCTCATCCCCTTTCTTACCCGGTCTAACTTAGGACTCACTTCCCAACTTTTCTTCCTAAGAAGAGGTCCATCATTTCCCTCCTTTCCCCCCTCCAAACCTCCAGAGGAGGAAACCCATCAACACAGAATTTCGTCACTCCCTCCTCCCCATTCTAATCGCCTCCCTCCCCTTGCTCGTGTGGTACACTCCCATACACAATTATGTAAGATATTAAACTTCTGTAGGAAAATAGGAATTTATTTGCTGTCGTGGCAAGTGTTATTTATTTTAAAGTCTAAAAATAGTATTAAACTATTTTTAGAATCCATCATGTCGCTAATATATGTATGGTTGAAATAATGGCGATATATTTCCACTCTGATGTATTCCTCAGTTATTCTGAACGATCCGAGACGCGGCTAGATCCTGTGAACAGTTTGAACTTTTCATATGGAGCCAACTTCTCAACAGCTAGGTCAAAATTGAATTTATTTATATATGCTCATATCCTCGAATGCACATCCAGATATATCTATAATAAATATTGTTGTAAATCAAGTAACAAAATTAAGCCAATAAAATATCATTTATAAATATTTTCTGTCCTAGAACATCATAATAAAAAAGCATCTACTGGCTCATTCCTTGACCCAGCCATTTGATTTTTATGTGTTTCTCATTAGTCTAGAGAAGATATCTCAACCAAATTCTGTGGCAAGTCTTATAGAGCTGTGATATAAAAATATTCGATAAGTTGGTAAGCTTTGTTTTAAGCTTCATCGCAAGCAGACTTTTTGTAAGTTCTAAAACATACGAAATGGTATTTAAGATCGTTCTAAAATATTCCACATAAAGATCTATAGTAAAAATATATTTGTTTTGTTCTGTTGTAAAGCTAGTGTGATATTTCCTTTGATGACGATGCTCCATTCAATTCTTATGACAATTCATCTATTTTCCACTGACCAATATACAACGTGGTTAAGGCACAGATTTTAAGCTGTCAACTTCATTTTGAATCATTCATTTCACTGAGTGGAAAATATAAGGTCTTTTGCTTATTTTTAATAAAATGTTAAATTATCTTTTTTCGTAATTAATATGTGAAACTCAGAGTGGTTGCTAGGGGACACAAAAGGAGTGAATTGATTTGAGTAACATGGTGGCAGACACCCATCCTTCCGCCCAAAAATTGTTTAAGAAGCCACAGGGTCAGATCGAAAACACGAGTCAGCTATAGCAACGAAATATAATGCCCATCCATACTAAGGATCAGCACATGGCCAACCAACCAGCTAGAGTTCCCTCATGAGGAACTTATTGGCATTTGTCACAAATATATCTTTGGTTCGGTACAGTCTTGTTCTTCGTTTCAGAATGTGTGGATGTTTCACGTAGTCTGTTATTTTTAAAATAAATTTAAACTGAGCCCGTTGTCACTAAAAGTATTGCCTAGTAAATCAAGTTCAATAAATTTTTTATTTTATCATGTGTCTAACATTTCAGTATCACTATGTATTAATTTGTGTGCGTTGCTTTTGTTTTGTAAATATAGCCAAATTAAAAAAAATGGACAGACCCATGTCGAGCAGTGCAGACATAACAGGGGAGGAGGAGGGAAGGAAATCCTCCCCATGTACCTAATGTGTGTTCCCCTCCTCCTGACTGGAGTTAACTCAGTCGAGCAGTGCAGACATAACAAGGGAGGAGGAGGGAAGGAAATCCTCCCCATGTACCTAATGTGTGTTCCCCTCCTCCTGACTGGAGTTAACTCAGTCGAGCAGTGCAGACATAACAAGGGAGGAGGAGGGAAGGAAATCCTCCCCATGTACCTAATGTGTGTTCCCCTCCTCCTGACCGGAGTTAACTCAGTCGAGCAGTGCAGATATAACAGGGGTGGAGGAGGGAAGGAAATCCTCCCCATGTACCTAATGTGTGTTCCCCTCCTCCTGACTGGAGTTAACTAACCCCACTCTAGATTTATTTACTCCTTTCGGATATTCTCGAATATGAGGTTGAAAAATTGTCTTTGATCAAATTACAAATAACTACTGGAGGAATTAAATTTTCAAAAATTGGGCTGGGAAGGACCAATCCAAACAGTTGTAAGATGCATTTAATTTTTTTTAAACCATGTGAAGACCACTCAAAATAATACCTAGAGATACCCAAATTTCAAAAAATTTATGGAGAAGGACCAATCCAAATAGCTTATAGAGAAGTATTATTTAAAAAAATATATTTTAACTAGGGCCACTCATAGTAATTTCAAGTAGTATCAAATTCTCAAACATTTGACTATGAAGAGTTTCTAAGCCCTCCTTTGAATTGGGGTCAAATCCCCTTAACACTCTTTTTATTTGCTAATCCACCCCCTAGGCAAATAAGGTAAAAACAAAGAAAGGAGCATATAAACCGAATGGGTAGTAAAACGCTGTACTAGAGATAATTAGAGGGGCCTGCACTCTGTCCCTTGTACCGGGCCCGGTTGAAACACCTGGGGGGAAGGGGGGCTGGTAGTGAACAAAGAAAGTTTTACTGAAAGTCTCAACCCCATGCACACATCTTTTTATTTACAGCAGCAGATATGGATTGCACCAGTTGTTCAAGATTATATCCGGAACATTCAAACAAATATTGAGTAAATCAGCTCTAAGATTCCTGGCACCGTCTCACAGGCCACTAGAACACGTGGGACCAGGTCTCCTGAGCTGAACCAGTGATGTTATAGTTTCCTATGAGAAGAAATCAGGTCCTGCCACAGCCTGATGCTGGCACGTATTGACTGTGTGGTCGGGGATGCGTGTTGCCAACCTGCCCCTGTGGCTTCTCTTACATTCTTTGGGGGGGGGGGAAGGAAGGGTTTCTGCCACCAGGTTGCTTATATCAATTCACTCCTTTTGTATTCCCTAACTACCTCTTTGAGTTTCACACATCATTTACGAAACTGGTTATTTAGTTTATAGATTTTACTTAATGATGTTCCATTGGTTGAAAAAAATGGACTTAATAAAACAAAATTTTAAGTGATCAGTTATGATAGAGTGGGGTAAAGTAACCTCCCCTCCAACCCCTCCAAGACTGAATGACCCCGGTGGAAGGTAATATTGTTGCCATTAGGAGTGAGTCTTCTCTAGAGGAAGGATGTTTTTGTTCCGCTTTTAGATGTTTATCGCGTACTAAGAAATGTGTACTTAGGTCCTTACTCCTGACTAATCTGCAATAAGTGACAGTTGTGACTACTAGCATACAGCCTTATCCCTCTAATGCTACCCTCCAGCTTTTTATCTCCAAGGAAGGGGGTCGGAGGGAGTTAACTCAGGTATACAGTGACAAAGTGGCTAAGATAGGACCTTCTGGGTTAAATGAATAATTGGTTGGAGGTTGACTCAATGCACAAAAACTTTCTCAAATTGACGCCAGGGAATGCAAGTCCCTGGACATGGTGCTACATGCAATAATGGCTTAAGTGAACTAATGTACCAAAGATGTGAACACCATGAGATGGATTCTGAAATATTTAAAAAACCTGAACTCATAAAGGCAAAAATTATAATTCAAATTGTTCCAAACTAATACACCATGTATTAAAAATATATTTAAAATCTGTAAACAGTAAGATAAATATTTACAAATGGCTATATAAAAATATGATTTTTCTACGTAATAATATATATTTAGTAAAATATACAGGCGATCATAATGTATTTTTACATGATCATCTGTAGCAAGTCACTATGTCAAATAAGAAAAAAAAATCAGCTATTTACAATTAATAGTTTTGGAGATTTCTTTGTCTTTGAATCAGATTACTTTAGTCAAAACGTCTTATTATTATTATTATTATTATTATTATTATTATTATTATTATTATTATTATTATTATTATTATTATTATTATTATTAACCCTATAACCTATAATAATAATAATAATTATTATTATTATTATTTAGCACCGCGTCTTACTACCCGTTAGGGTTATACGCTCAAAACGTCTATTAAAACAAATTTTAAAAATATATACTTTTTTAAACCAAAACATCAACAGGATTTGTTATTTTAAGCCAAAAATTGGATTTTTCCAAAAGTTCCAATACTTGAACATCCTTAACATAATACATTTGTGAGTTTATAAAGTAAATCTGATAATTTTTTTAATAAATTTTCATTTAATTTTTAATGGATGTCCACCTCCATAAAAGAATCCAAAATTATATTAGTCCACAATTAAAACACAATAGTCTTGAATATCAATTTTCAAAGTTTATAAGTCTTCAAATAATATCGCATTAACTATCTATGACTCAAATTAATCACATCTAATTCAGTAACTTTGTCGTGAGCAAACTTCTGTTCCTGGAATATGTAACGGGATTTAATTTAGATAATCTCATCCTAAACTCGTTGACCTAGTTGAACGTTTAAAAGAGCTAGCCTGATATATTAATTTTTGTTCTGCCACCACTAGGGTGACATGTGATATAATTATTGATTTGGGTTCAAGTTTGCTATCCTGTATTAGGGTGATTAAAAAGGGGTGTCTTATTTTATAAATTAAAAGTTCTGGTCTTTTATAGTTTTTTATTTTAAGTAGATAAACAGTTTTTTGCTAGATATTTTACACGTTGTAGAATTTAATTTAAAAGTCCGACTATCACGTCATATACACGATAATTCCTACACGTGAGATTTAGAACACGTATTAAGATTTCATCGACTCTATCTACACGGGTCCTCGTCAGGAAGGAAAGTGAAGTAGATGCGTACCCTGAAGAGGTATATCTAGCGACATTTCCTTCTCAAAGCTTCTTAAAAAATAAAAAGTGTGGTCATCCAGGTGCGTTTCTGTTTACAAAACTGCGTTGGCTTTTCAAACAAAGACGTAGAAAGATGTCGCCATACCTTGCAACTTAACAACTTAACACAAATAATTCTTACTACTCTCTCTCATTTTGAATACAAATGTGAATAATAAATTACTGGTATGTATCATTACACCATATTTTAAAAATACTTAAGATTAATCGCGTGAAATGCCTGTGCTTCATCTACTATATAAACTCTTTCTTAGAGAAAAGGTTAATAAAATATTGCACCCATTAATATTATAAATAAACATTAAATATGCGCATATGATTAAAAAAAACACGCGATATCTTAGCTAACATGACGGTGTATTCGGGAACAAAGAAAACTGAAACTTGGCTTAGGTCAGGGGTCGCCAAACCGTCAATCGCGAGCCACCGGTAGCTCGTGGTGATATTTTCGGTAGTTCGCTTTCCAAAGAAACTTATTGTTGAAGAGTGTTACCCCAGTTTTAGGATATGTGGCCTCTTTCCTATAAAGAAAATTATCAAGTTCTGGTTCGTATCTCACTCCGAGTGTAGGTGTTCTGCTTTACCAGGCTTTGTGAGTCATCATTTTCAATTGAAGGTCATAAAAACCATTATACAACTAGGCCTACAGATGATCAATTTGATAAATGAAATTTAATGGGAGTAAATTCACCACAATATTTTAAAGGATTGTTTATGAAAATCAATACTATTTTTCTAACAACATGTAAAAAAAAGTTACTATAATTTTGCTTAAATAATGAATATATTTGTGTTTTATAGTAATGAAATGTAAATTTTAGTACAAAATGTACTAGCTATTAACATTATTTCTATTACAATTGCAAAACCAGGCCACAAAGTCTACCCTCGATTGAACAAAGTTGTTATGGCAAACCCTATTTACAACGTTACAATAACAGCCAATACGCAATAAAGCACATTTTTAACCTGGGTAGCTCGCAATACAGTTTGACAAATTGAAAATAGCTCCAAGACTCAATGAGTCTGGCGAACCCTGGTTTAGATTTATGTATTCAGAGTAACTTCAGGATTTGCACAAGGCGTATTGTTTATTTTACTTGAATATATTTTGAATGTGACGTCTTAAACCACATGACCAGCCATGGGTAAGCTCAAAAACTAAAATACAAAGAACGTTAAAACTAGTAATTTGTACTTTGATAAGCTTGAGAATATGCAGACAGATATAGTAATTTTTTTGTAAGAATACAATTTTATAAAATAAAAACATTTTTGTGATCACTGTTTTTTTAGTTTGTGAGCTTTATATTTCAAGCCTTACAACTTATATTGAGTGAATGCTTGTGCGGGTATTTAAAACCAATACAAACAGAAAGCTAAAACTTTTCATTAGTACTAAGCGAAACATATATTTCATGTGTGATGCCTCACACGGTCTCAAATAAAGCCAATCAACCAAGAAAACTTACATTGTAAACACGAACTTAGGAAAGTATTTAGGGTCGGTACCTAAGCCATACTTGTTCGGTAGTTAGAGCCCTGAAAGATCAACGTATTAGAAATCGTCACCTCCAATTCGGGTAGCTAAATAAATAAAAAGTGTTAAAAAGAGAAAACTTGGCATCTGTACTTAAGCTAACCTTAGTTATCGTAATTCCAACATATTAAACCATGTAATCACTGGTGCGGGTAGCTCCATAACCAAGGGATATAATGTTTGGAAACTTGGTATAGCTACTTAAGTATACCGGCAGAAGTGAACCTTATGAGATTATTTTGAATTTTTAATATATTTCAAACCTGACCCCCCTAGACGGCGTGAATACTGATACAGGTGACGTCAAAACTGACACGTATTAAGTACAAACTAAGGTTGAATTTTATTTTTATAGCTTTTCCATAACAGTAGTTATTTTTATTTTCTCGCACTACATTCTCAATTATATATTTATATAATATGAAGTCTGTATTAAAACTTGTCTTAGTTGTTATAAAAGAGATCTATAGTTGTCAGAATACATAATGCTATTTTTAGTTTATTGCTTATATAATTAATAATGCAATTAATTTTATATGGACATGAAAATCCTAACTATTATAAATGCGAATGTGAGTTTGTTTGTTTGTTTGTTTGTTACGCTTTCACGCCTAAACTATTCGACCGA
>CABFWB010010024.1:0-10678 GCA_902151455.1 Timema bartmani | reverse complement strand
ACTATTCTCTCTTTTATTATATACAGTTTTTACGGGTATTACACTAACCTCTCCTCCATTGTCCATTGTATACAGTTTTTACACCTCTATCATCAATTGCAACATGTTCAGATAGGGATCTAAACACAAGATGCAACAATGTTTTAAAAAAATACTCTCAGATTTTAATTAAAAAAGAATTACTGTACGGTACCAAATATTGTAGGTAAGAGTACCTATGGGGCAATTTATACATGTGGACCTAAATCTCAAACATGACCAGAGCATTTTTATTCACATTTTAGGTAGGCCCCAAGCCTATATTTTTCTGGCTAACCAGCAATAAAAGCTTAACTTTTAGTACTGTTCTCAGCTTAATTAAGTACAGTGGCTACCTCTAGTGAACAGTAGACTTTGCAGTGAACAGTGAAAAGGACATAAAGTTGTACTAGGATTTTGGAGCATCACTTGACATTCTGTATGCAAACGTGTCAATTGACGAGGCCTACCTGCTGTAGGAATTTTATTGTACTTAGCTTAGGATAAGAAAGGTGTTATATAACCCATTAATAAAATACCAGATCTACTTCCCAGATCAGTTTAAACGAAATCATATACTATACACATTTCCTAGCATTAGATGGCTAGACCTATTGGATGATAACATGTGGCACTTTCTCAGCGGAATCTTGAGCAATGTTCAAGTCTTTGACTCTCTAGACCAGAGTGATTATTGCTTGTTCCAAATGATTATGGTTCAAAAACACTGACGTTTTCAGCCTAGGATCCAAGAGAGTTGTTAAGACACAAGGTTCACCTTGCTCCACCATTCTGTATCAATGTTTCAAAGATGCTAAGATATCATTTCGCATTCCTGTAGGCCCGATCTTGCTGGAACTGGTTTCTCCATTTCAGCCCTGAAACTATTCAAAATTGGTATTATTTCTGATGCAGTCACATATTCTGTACGAACAGCTAATGTAGCATCGTCAAAAACTTTCAAAACTTTAACAACATTTTCCATTAAATTCCACTGAATAGTAGCGACATCTACAGGGATATTTAGGTCAACGGTTGCAATCAAAATTGCTCTTTTTTGGTCTAAAAGCCTATTCATTATAGGTTTTGTGGTGTTTCAGCACGTAGGCTCATCTTGTATACGTTGTGAATTGGTACTCATGCAATGGATTGAGCTGCTCGAAGAATATTTTATGCCTGTGACGAATGTTTAAAATGTCTCACTAACCCTTGACACAGGGCACTTAAATTTGTGACAGACTTCACGTTGAATGCTGAATCTTTCAATAAAAGTTGAAATGTATGTGCAAGACATGGAATGTGTGCACACCGCCCTTCTTGCATTGTAGCCACAATATTTCTCGCAATATCCCTGATGGCAACATACTTTCTCTAAAAGGCCCCAACTTGAAATCACTTCTTTCAAAAACACCGTTATTGCTTCAGCCGAATGACTAACTTCTGGAAAAGGGATTACTTCCAAACACAAATGAGCTACCTCAAGATTTTGATTGATTGATTAAATGAACAGTTAAACTCAAATAATCGTCATTTGTGGTGGATGTACACATGTCTGTGGTCACACTTACATAACTACTATCTTTAATAATTGAAGTCACAAAAGACTTAGTTTCTTCATATAGTTGTGGTAGTTCCTTGGTTGCAAAATATTTTCTTTTTTGTATTTCATACCATCTTTAAAGGTGGGAAATTAATCTTCTAATCCTATACTTTGTACAAAGCTAAATGGAAGGTTATCCAAACAAAACATTTCTGTTATAATTCTAGCGATGCGTTTGGCTCGCGGATCATCATATTTGAACTTAAATTTTCTATCAAAAAATCCACTTGAAGATGGCTGTTTCATGCACGGAAAACTTGGTCTTGAGGTTGAGCTTCTTTTCAATAATTTAGGTCCAACAGTGTTCTGGGAATTCACTTCAAAGAAAAAACTAGGCCCTTGTTCATTGATCGCGTCTTTTTCATTATTTCCTAGCTTCTCTAGTTTGGATGTATACACTTCTGCTTCATGAGCTTTTAAATGTTTAGACATGTTGGAAGTGGTATGCGTCTTTCCACCTCACGAAAATTTGCGCTTACAGAACTTACAAACAATGTAGTCCAAATCACTTTCACACAAATCAAAATATTTCCAGACTTCACTTTTTAAACGTTCCTTTTTGAAAAGATTATCAGAAAAAAGGAAAACAAGATAAAAATTTTATCAGTTTATTACTATGAATTTCATTTTGAAAATGATCTTAAGTACGAAGCGAATGGAATACGGAAACTGATATAACCTTGAAAGTCATAAATGATATTACTGATAATAATATTTGCTGATGGACTAGAGAACCTTTGAAAATTTTTAACGCGAAATTTTATAAAAAACTAAAAAGCTTTTTATGTTTTAACTTTTATCAATTTTAATTTTTTCTTTTTAATCGTTTCACAATATCTATTAAATTAATTTAATAATTTTCTTAAGTTAAAATATATTTGGAATAAAAGCTATATTTGCTCGAATATTTCATTACAAAATAAGTGTTCTCATTAGGTCCATTTTCGAAATACAGATCCCTTTAATGAATGAAAATCGACCTTGTGTCGACCACGACCGTGTTTATAAACTGCAAAGGAATGGTTTATTTATATAGATCTTAGAGCTGAGCGAACAGAATAATAGAACAAAGCAAAACTACGAGTAACTAATGTCTAGCCACTGACTTTCAAAATCAACCGTTTCAGGAGTCAACCGTGTTGAATACTGAAGAGGGGTATCGAGATTTTTATCGTATAGCATCGATTATTGCGATACTAGTCGATACCATGGGTATCGAGGAATTGAGTATCGTAATCGGCACAGCCCTAGTATAATGTAAGACTCATCTCGTTTACACTGTTGTTCTATACATAAAATCTCGCCATTTTTGGATCTATATTTAGCTGCATGTACATTGATAGATATATTATTACGTTTCTCAATCCGTGGGATGTGTTTTAACTGAACCGGTAATGGAATGTATTTGAAGTTCAATAAAGTGCTATACTGAGAATAAGAAAATACTCGCTGTCGATTATTTTTATCTAAAGGTTCAACAAGGCCACTAACCACGCCCAAATTATCATCATCAGACTTTACTTTTATTAGAGTTCTCTTATTTACCAAGACATCTGGTAATTTAATGTGTGAACTTACTCTAATTGCTTTGTGTCGGCTTGGATTCATTCTAAGCTCTACAATTTCCGACAAAGAAAACCCCGAATCTTTCTCCTGAAAGCTATCGAGGGAAGCTAACAATGGTAGTTTCACATGTGTGCTAAACCATTCATCGAGATTAGTTGTGAGCCAATTCTCTACATTCTTTGTGTTGAAATATATTTTTGGTACACTTCCATCTTTAGGAATTTTATGATTTGTATTCATTGTTGTGCCCACTTTTATAGGAGTGTTTTTTGTACTCTCACAAACATATTATTTTTACTTTCTCGCTATCTTACAGGTAGAGAAAGAATTGTAATCGTCAAAAAAATTGAGCTAGAAATTTTGATGAATCTTGACGTTTCATAAACCTCCGAATCCCAAAAAGCTGTTTTTGAATTTACGTCTGTCTGTCTATCTGTACCTCCAACTAGAGCCTAAAATATTTTACCGATTGGGCTAAAACTTGGTATCTATGGTTCTCATAGGGTTGCCCCGAAGAATTTTTGGAATTGGATAGCTAACGCTAAAATTAAGGGTAGTTTACTGAAGTGCAAAAAGAGAAGAAGTCGATTTTCTCAAAATCGGCTCCAACGATTTTGGTTAAATTTCTTTTCAAACCTTTATAAATATTGCAAACAAAATGGCTACTCTCAATATTTCGGCAAAATGACTTTAAGGGCTCCGGTCTGACGGGTAAATCATAATTTTTATCATATCTCCAAAACTATTTGAGATATGAAATTACTTATCATTACAAATATGTATATATATTTAAAATACAAATATTATATTCGAATAATATTATATAAAACCAATAACTTTCAAGCTATACGCAAATATCTATATATATTTTTTTAACTTTTCGAAAACTAAAGGTAAAATATTGCGACCGTTGAAAAAAAAATCAACCTGAAATATTGATAGATATCAACGTCTCATGACCTCCCGAACCCTAAAAAGTGGTCTTTGCATTTCCGTCTGTCTGTATGCTGTTTAAACTTACAATTAAGAGTAGTTTAGTAAAGGGCGAAAAGAGAACAAAATCGATTTTCTCAAAATCGGCTCTAACGATTTTGATTAGAATTCATATCAAGGCGTCGATTAAGATTATAAATAAACTGGCTATTTTCATTTTCCCATGAAAATAATTTTAGGGTACCTTACAGAAACAGAAATTTCCTTATCTCCACAACTATTAGATATACTAAATAACTTATCAATGCATAATTGTAGTACTATTGAAAATTAAAAACTTTTGTATGAAATATATTTTTATAAAACCAACAGTTTTTGAGGTAAATATATTAATACAATTTTGTGAGCTCTAGCTGTAAAGAGATACTACTTAAGTTTTAACGCAATAATTTTCCAATGCCATAGAGTAACTAATTTAGCTTAAGTAAGTCTCTCAAAAAGTTGATGTTATTTTTCCTCAAACCTATTAGGAGAAATGTTTTTACAGCAATGATCTATCTCCATTTTACACTCAATAGTCAATATTGAAATTTTTTATTGGTCAAAAATTATAAATGAGGAATTAATAGCAATTCGATGACCAGAAGATGTGCAACACCCACTAAAATGTCGAAAATTTTAACTGGAGGTCAAAATTGTAATACGAAGTGTTGACCCTCGTGGACCCGTTATCGATCTTTTTTATCGGTCCTAGCATAAAAACGAGGACATTAATTCTTTAAAAATAAAATTATAAAATTTAAAACTGGGACTCAAAAAAGTTTTACATAAGTATAGTGCCATTTATTCTTGGATTTTCTAGTGTATATTATTTCGTTTCCCATATATTACGAGCTTTGAGTAAATATCTCCATTTTTATACAATAGCGAAAATGTCCGTGCGGAGTTCCGTACCATTTATTTTCCATATATCTTTACTCGATTCTAAAAACTCAATAGGGTCTTTGAATGTTACATCATTCTTAAGAGAACCCATCTGAGTCTCTTTTTAAATGCATCTTGAATAGGAAACTACCTTATAACGTAATTTATTAAATAAACGTGAATAAATTCCAAATCACCTTCAGATAAATAAGCTTTGCGTTTCTCTTATAAATCTAGACATCTGAACTTCATATTCATTTTTGTTTCCAACAATCCTCGTTTCTTTTATGTAATGTAATGTTGAAAACTGTTTGTATGTGATCTCTCTATCCGACCATTAACCCTTCTTCGTCTTCAACTGGCGAACTTGAGATTCTTTGTCCAAATTTTCAAAGGGGATCGGTGGTTTAACAATGCACGCTACCTTTAATTTCTTGTTTAAAGAATGCATAAAAGATTCCTTAACGATGAATAGTCCATTAGACATCTTCAAATCGTGAAAGTCAACGATGAGGATAGTCATGGTTCCAAAAAAAACCGATTACTTGTTCGCGTTCGTATAAGTCTTATAAAGTGTACATTTTTTTTAGTTGAAAAGTGTTTGTGACATCAGAATCCACACCATGACCACAATCTGAGCATGGCAAGCAATCCAGGATATCTGCATCTGTTTTTAAATGGTCTGCCAAATCGTCAAATATGAACATAATTTGAGATTTAGCATATGTAAAAAAAATCTCTTGGGTAGAGGGGCTAATTCAGTTTCCTTATTTAATAGTTGTAAGAAAAATCGTTCAACGAACGTGCAAATAGCATTTATTATTTTCACTACATTTTCGTAGCAGCCAGACATTTTGAAGAGCGCAAGTAAAGTCTGTCTTGACGTGACTGCTACATTTTCCCATCTATACACCCATTTTAAGTTGATGTGTAGAAGGATGACCAAAGTCTTCGATATTGATTATGTCACGTTCCTGTCCGAGAAGGTGGTGCAACAATTTCACCTTCTCGAGACCCTTCACGTAGATTACGTTCTCATTGGCCAGATGCGTTTTTATACCATCGGATAACTGGTGATATGGTCATACCAATGAAATCCATGATGGTTGACTGTTAGATGATTACATTTTCTCATATTATCATACGTCAATTCATTCCATTCATACGGTGGAAGAAAAATGAAGTGTGCTTTCGGGGAATCGAAAGCAACCTCTTTGAAAACAAACCCACTGTCTAGTAGGAAACCTTGAACGTCACAAAACATAATCCTGGTAGATCGAATGTGAAAAATGGATCCATAGCTCTTTACTAACGATGTTATCCAAAGGATTATATTGAATAATGTGGTCGTTTGCTGCTTGTGTGTAGATGTATGTAACGCTAGTTGCGAATTCAATCTCAACATTTACTGAAGCAGATTTTAGCACTTCTGATGGCTTGGAGCAGTCAATTACTGCAAGTGGAGCTAGTGTTAGTGTTTTATATCCAGAGGGAGGTAATAGGAGTTCAGGGTTATTCCCATAGTATGAGTTTTTAAAAGCTGCATACAACTCGTATACTGTCGAGTATTTGTTAGAATCGAATTTAACGTTCAAGTTTCTGTATGGATAGCGTTCCTAGTTGATTTTCACTTGATTTGTCAAATGAATATGGTCAAAGAGTCTGCGGTTACTAGCGCTTGCATTGTTGCGAGCAGTCTGAAAACCTAGAATAATGTAACCAGGTTTCTCCAGCTGGGTGGAAGTCTTGAAGTTCCAAACATACTTTGTCGTGTGAGGAAGCTCTGGGTGCGCATATAATTCCCAACTGCCAAAAGGTAGCTCTACTATTAGACCCTTTTTTAACGAAGTTTAAGATATTTAACGTCATTAACTTTAATATGCAGCATTTATTAATTCCATATTAGTTATTCCTACTATACAAAGAGTTTCAGGACTAGCGGCGAGCAGTGCGTTGATGTCAAAAGTTGAACGCAGTAGTACTAATATTCTTGTTTAATGTTTATAAAGATGCGGTCGTAGTCTTCAATAAATTCTAATATCATGCGTAGAGGAATGTTTACTTCGAAGTATCAAATTGGTGGTCGACCGTCTACGACCCCCTCCTCACCTAATTTCCACCCTGTGTTCAAGTAATATCCGCGCTCACCTGGAGGGATAGAGATATATCCTCGTAGAGGAATGTTTACTTCGAAGTATCAAATTGGTGGTCGACCGTCTACGACCGTCTACGTCCCCCTCCACCCCTTCTTTCCACCCTGAGTTCAAGTAATATCCGCGCTCACCTGGAGGGATAGAGATATATCCCTTCATAGTGCTTGTGATGAATATATATTTATTTTGATCAATTTAAACTCCATTGAGCTAATAACTTATATGATCGAATAAATGAAATAGTCAATTGTTCACTATCATTGATGTACTTCCCATCGCATTTTTAACTCTAAGTTACAAACTTCCTAGGATCATGAGTAAACTTCGGTGTGTAAGGGTGTAGACATCTGACTGTGAATGGGTGTACGTATTTCACTGGTATTATTGAAAGAACTGTTAGACTAGAGCAGGTGGCTGTGATATTCAACACTTGCTAAAGCTTAATTGAAATCCACCTTATCACCTATGCTTAGTATTTCCACCATATCTCTTCACGGTGTATCCCAAAGATTTAAGAAAATGTTTGTTTGTAGTTGTTAACACCGTCGTCGGTCTTCTCCTAAAATAAGTTAGCTTCGTGAACTTCAATGTTTTAAATGAAAACGAAGCTTGATTCTCTCTCCACGAAAATGTATATGTTCTCCGTTTACATCCGTCAGACCCACGCTAATTTTTTTCAAATATTCGTGTGTTCATTTACATTTAAATGACGTCCCTAGGCTCCTTTACAATTTTATAACCATGTGTAATGGTTGGAAAAGATTCGTGAATCGTATTTGTAAGTTTACCTTTGATGTACACTCCTTTGGTAAGGCTACAGCTGATTCTGATAACGTTCACTCTCAAAATGTTAACCGGGTACGTAGAAATGTACACCTTACTGTCCTCAAGACTCTTCTGTTCAAGCAAAGTAAAGAGGCTATCATATTTTTATAATGTAAAATCGATCTCTTACGCTCAAGTCATATGACATCGTAACGTGTTTGAGTTTCCAAAAATTGAAATTTCTATTCCTTCTAAAATTCATGTTGGTTAACGCGCCAGCTCGTCGATTTCATATGCTTCAACAGGCACTACGTAAACATTTTTCTCTCAGTATAATTTATTATTTTTTTCATATATGTTTGTAATAGAGTTAAAATTTCAAAATCGATAAGACCGAGGGTCCAATCATCTTTACTCTCCAATACGATGGTGATAAAGTTTAAATCTTTTGATTACTCTATTTATCGGTCCACTAAAAAACACAAGTATAAATAGCCACAAATCTCCCTGACGTCAGTTTGGAAACGTTTATGATTTTATCTAATAATACCGGGATCACGATCAACTTAACGTTAACTTAAAGTTAACTTAACGTAAAGGACCTCGTCGTGTTTTTAAATGGAGGCGATCACGATGCAGTTAACTTAACTTTGACTTGCAGTTAACTTAACGTAAGAGATGTCCTAGGAGGTCTTTTACTTTAAGTGAACGTTACGTTAAGTTGATCGTGATCCCAGCATTACACTACTACCATTTAGATAACGAACCAGCTCAATTGAAGTTTTCAAATCTCCAAAACTTTCAAACTATATCACGTTATTCCGCTGTTCTATATATTATACGCAGTTCGTACCATTTCTCTGTGAGAATTTTATTTGCGTTGTGCCTATTAGTGAGGGTTTTTTATTTAGAGTAGACTATATCACGCTCTTTACAAGCCTTATACAACTCAATTTTTGCCAAGATCACCTAGTTGTAAATATTTTCCCAAATTTGTACCTGGCCCGCAATACTGATACTTTGGCAGATGAAGTTCAAATCGTAGATTATCGATGAGCTTGTTCACCAATCCCTTCTCTTTCCGCTTCATATCACTTAAGCTAAGGTCATTGTGACATTATTGGAAACTTATATTGCAACTGTAATACACGTGGTGTGATAGAAAAGGAAAGAGTCAGGGCAATAAACTAATAGCTCACTAAACGGTCCAATAATAGCCACCGTTTAAGTTTAGAGCACCTATAGGTCATCAAGAACCTTCAGTTGACAAGATACCAGGGGTTGGTATAACTTCTGGTTCTAGAATAGAGGTAATGGAGGCTAAGGGAACAAATATAATAAGTGAATCAGAATTTGCGGTTGGTCATTCTAAAGGCTTAAAAGTGATGTTTAATTACGTAGAGTAAACAAGAAATGTGGTAGGCTGATTGTTTCACTTGAAAATGAAGATGTCTAAGGAAGTTAAAAAGAAAAACCGGTTAAGGTCATGGAGGAGCTTTCCTCCTCTGAGCCCAAGGAATAAGTACAAGATGTGGTGACAGAAGAAAAGAAAGGATGCAAGCTTGAGGATGATAACAATAAATGAGTTCATCGATGAACTATTCCAGGACAGAAAAATGAGCGTGAGGGTTACCAATAGGTTAAAATCGGAGGTTAACAACATTTTTTTGGTCATAGCGAGCCTAGAGGGGCAGGTTCAGCAGCTTATGTTGGAGAATACAAGACTCAGGGAAGAAGAGAAGAAGAGCAGAGCAGGAGTTGAAGAAAGAAGACCAACCAACGTTCACCCAGATCATCACCACTGGCGCAACAGGTGGACCGGGTGCCAAGATGGCTCCAGCACAGTGGATCAACAGAGAGATGGGAAACAAAACAGCCAA
This sequence comes from Timema bartmani, assembly GCA_902151455.1. Classification (NCBI taxonomy): domain Eukaryota; kingdom Metazoa; phylum Arthropoda; class Insecta; order Phasmatodea; family Timematidae; genus Timema; species Timema bartmani. The sequence continues at coordinate 839 of CABFWB010010024.1, read as the reverse complement.
AGTTTTCATCTCATCCAGTAAAGGGGAAGATACGAAGGATATACAAGTAAAGGTAATGTCCAAGCTCAATCCTGCCAAGGACAAGATCCGGATCAGGTCTATTCGGCCAGCAGAGACTGATGGCATTGAGGACACACAAAATATAAAAAAAGGATCCAATTACTTGAGGACCTCAAGTGTGAAGATCCGAGGAAGAGACGACCACTAGTTACTATATTTGACGTACCATTGGACATGACAGTGGAGGAACTGGGAGAGACAGTTTATAAACAAAAAATAGAGGGTGGAATCACCCAGAAGGAGTTTTTAGAGGGGTTTGAGCTTAGGTTCACAACAGGATTGAGAGAGGTACCGGTCACAGCCATGTGGTGGAGGTATCCGCAACGATCTGGAACCTACTGGTTGAGGGTGGTGTCTACTTAGCGTCTCGGTGAAGGATGCCTTAGTCATTACGAGATGCAACAGGTGCAGGGATTTTGGGCACAGGGTGAAATTCTGCTCTAAAAAGGAGTCGGTATGTGGTCACTGTGATAAGGTGGGACATGAACTAAACGAATGTAAGGTGAAAACTCAGACTTTTATACCATGTGGTAATAGAGGAAAAGATAAGTGTAAGCATCCTAACACCAGAGCGTGCCCCACATACCAACTGATTTTAGATAGACAGATACAGAGTACAGACTATGACGAGTAAGGACATAATGGATCTAATGACGGTGCTACAGAAAATAATGGACAGATTAAATGAAATGGACGTGGACAGACACAATAGGTGAAGTAAAGGTAGGTCTGATAGTAAAAAGAAGAATTCTTTCTCAAGAAGGAGGAGGAATATGAGG
>CABFWB010010023.1:0-10682 GCA_902151455.1 Timema bartmani | reverse complement strand
TGGATACATTAGATTTACAAATACATAGCTATTATCGCATATCTAGGAGCGACATAACAATTAAAATAAACTAATTCAGGTGACAAAACTTTGTGACCATGATTTTCTTTGGATAATAATGATGCTTCATATTTAATATGTTCCTGTAAAAGAGTCTATTATTTAATTTATGCTTGTTGGTGAAGTGTGATGCTCTTTTTTCATACATGTTTCTATGATAGTGCTTAAGTAAAGTTTGCATTGTCAATGGAGTGCGACGGCCGCCCTGCGATTGCTCTCGTTTGTGCACTCTGATTGTAGACTAGGTAATATTTTATTTCTAAGATCTTTTATTTGTTAATTGCCATAACTGGTTTGTGATTGCCATGGTTAGCTTAGGATTTTACACGAAGGAACTTTCAAAATTATGATAGCTGGATGTTCACCAATAAAGCAAGAATGCTATAGCGAAATACGTCAAAGCTCAATCTAGTACATTACAAAATCAAAGTGACCAGAATATTATGAAATATATCAATGTCCAAATTTGTTTGACATATATTTGAATCAAACTTTCTGTTAAATCTTATTTCTATATTATTATTGTATTAATTTTTTGATGATAGTGATCATAATTTTAGTTTCAAACCTATCAAAACTATATAATCAGAACCTTTTTTCTTTACTTTAGTAGATAATTTTTTATATCAAACACTTAATAACTATAGCTGTGATTAAAACAATATTTGGATATAGTTAAGAATATATTTTTTTCATATACTTTGTATTGTCAACAATTTGTCTAACTTTACTTAGCTCTTTTATTGTGATATAAATATTTATTTTTTAAGAAAATCTGTAATTATTAATTGTAAGAAAATATTGTTCTATTATAGTAAAATAATCTTATATTGAAAGAGTTTTCAGTGTAAATTTTTTTTAAATATTTATTTCTATTCCCCTTAACTAAAATTAAGAGATATTTAATTTTTCACAGACACGAGAAGGTGTTGGACAAGTGTAATTGGACAAAACATTATGAGCTTTTTGTTGTGTGATCCTAACGCGCGTTTAAGGAGATAAGCTTCATTTTCAGACTTGATTTGACTATAAACTGATTTAAAACTGATTTGTTAACTTTCATTGTGCATTAATATAAAATAATAATACTGATACTTAGTACCGTGTCTACTACCCTTGTGGATTATACGCTTAAGTACTAATTACGCTTATGGGCTAGGATTTGAGAAGGTGGATATAGAGTGCATGAACCCGCATTTGCGTGGAGGGAGAGTGGAAAACTATTTAGGGAACCCAGTTCAACCAAGCGAGATTCGAACCTTGGTCTCCCCGTCCTCAGCAGTCTAGCTCAACACTAAACTAGTGTGTTAGCTAACTATGCCACCTAGGCGGGTATTAGTTTAAGATAATGTTGAATATAATCATTCTAGTGTTTAAAATAAGGGGGTATTGCTGATACCAAATATATACTTAGGAAACTCTTTTCATTGTATTTTCCAGGCTTTTAACTTTTTTTAAATTTATAAAGTATCACATTACTTGTATATTTTTTTGTATTAATTTGATAACAGAAGGTAAAAATAAAGGCAACATTTACAACATAAGTATTTAATTTTAATTACTGATATATTTTGTGCACCATGTTTTACTTCCCATTACGACTATCCACGTATTTACTCCAATGAATAAGGAATGAGGAAGGTAAAATGTTTGGGAAATGTGCCCGTATTTGTGTTGAAGGAGAATTATAAGTGTATTAGGAAAAAAACACTCTCAGTACACCCGATTGGGATTTGAACACTGATATCCCAGTTATTTGCAGTACATTCAAACGAAGAAGTTAATCCTAAAAAATTGTGACCGCAGAAGCTGGTCACAAAATACTTAATAATTCATTTACAAGTGCATTTCCAAGACTCGTGTCATTTACATTTAAACTATAGAAGCACTGGAATTGTATATTTCGGTCCAACACTTTCAATTATTTGAAAAGTTTTGGTCAATGAAAGGGGGGTGAGGCGGGGTAGGGGATTACCACTACCTGGACTATTGTACTCGGAGAGTTAGCTCTCAGCTTGTCTTTCTCAAGAGGAACATTTTGCAAGTGAGTTGTTTTAAAGAATTCTCACTTGGAATTACTATTATCACTGGATATTTTAAGTTCTACCTGACTCGAGAGGCGCAGCAAATCTCCTGTAAGGCTATGTATCTGTTATTTCCTTATATGTGATCTAGGCCTATTACATGAAAAAGAGAAATATTTAAAATACAAATTAATACTGAATTCCTCTTTTAACTTTTATTTCCATTTTATTAAGTCGTGCTTTGTATGAGTAAAATATGATCTTGATAATTGGTGATTAATTTTAGTTAATAACACATTTATTTTTGTATAAACAAATTGTAATAAATCTAGTTTTCTTAAAGTATTATGTTGTTCAGTGGTCTTTTCTACTGGTGAATATACTTGGTCAAACAAAAGGAATAGAGCAACTAAGCAACCTTCAGGTGAGACTCCTCCAATTTTTACAAGTGAAATCCCTTTTCTAAGAGAAAAGATACAATATGTTAAATTTAGCTTTCAAAGAGTTAATGTAAAGTATAGTAAAAGTGAGAACTTAATTGAATTTCTTTTTATCTGGAGGTAAAACATCTAAAACAATTGGGATGCAAATAAAGATTTAAATTATTTTTTCAAGCAATTGAAACACACAATGATGCATATACACATATAATTAGCTGCTTAGATTAGTACCTACTGAGCTTGCTGTCCTTGTTTAGTCATGCATGTCATTTAGTCATGTCATATGTTGAGTTCATTTCATATTCACATCTGGTTAAGACAGTCGTAAGCCAGATTATATATGTTAAGTTGCTTTGAAACCTTGTTTAATAGTGCTAGTTTCAGAAAGGTGATGTTGGATATTTAATAATATACAGTATTGGTAATATTATTATTAATACAATATTCGTGAAATACTATTGCTTTTTGTATATGTTTTTAATATGCATCCCCCCTAACAATAACTAGTCCTGGGTTTTGAATTCATACATAGGTTTTTTACTCCGCCAAAATGTTCATCTAAGCTAATGGGTTATTTTTGAAGTTTTTTAACCAAATTTATTTTATGTTGAATAGCCACAGAAAACACTTGACTTAGCAAAAGGAATATAAGGAATATCCGTAACAGCAAACATTACTTCAAATTTAGTGAGTTCCCTTTGGTGGGCACTTTCTAAGGAGAATATTATTGAGGCGTATAATTTTGTATATGGGTTGAGCAAAGATATTGGAGATTTGATAGAAAACCTAGCAACTCTAGCCCCACGTTTCAGAGCAGTTTGTATAATCTGATCCTTGTTTCTGACTAGGAACAAGGGGCAAATATGAACGTAAACTCACCTAAAGAAATGAAGAACTCGTACTCATGCTCCTTAAAGCTCACAAATTCCAGGTGAAATCTGGAGACGCACTGCCCTACACAAAAAATAAATTTCTGTCTTCCAAAAAACTATTTTTTGCAAATCGTACACTGACTGAACTGGGTGGGATCTTAAATGCATTGATAAAATGCCTGAATACACGCCACCACACACCAATAATATATAGCTCAAAGTGAATTACAGGAGCGGCTTGTAAATGTGACAACAATCTACAGCAGTCAGGGAGGTAGAGTGTGGTGACATTTTTGTAGTGGTAGTTGTAGTAATGGTAGTGGTAGTCATAGTAATTGTTGTTGTAGTGGTAGTTGTAGTTCAAGTTGTAGCTGCAGTAGATGTGGCAGTTGTAGCAGTAGTAGTAGCAGTAAATAATATAATGGTGATCCATAGTTAAATTAAAACATTAAATAAATGAATCAAACTAATTTATCTTTAGATTAATATTTTTAACTACATCAGTGTAATAGAAGAATGGCAGTATCAGAATCGTAAGTTCTAAGTTTAATGTGTAGAAAGAAGTAAATTTCTTTTCTGAAATATGAGTTACATGAATGTGAACTTGAAGATAAATGAAGACCAAATGTTAATTCCAGATATTTTGTTTTAGAATTTAAAGAAAAAAGACAAAATGTATTGACATTAGTAGTATCTTCCTTAAGGGTTGTGGTAAATGTATAATTAGTATAGCTTAAGCTGTTTTCGCTTATACCACTAATTGGTGACTATTTAAGACTATAATTAAATATAGAGAACAATTGTATCCAAACACTAAAAGCTAGCACGTTTAATAAAAATAAAAGTTTTAGGTTGTGGCTAGTCAAATCAATCTACTAGCAAAGCAAATAAAGTGTGCTTATTTATTTTAGATGCACACTTTAAAGCCAATATACACTATTAGCAAGATTCTGAATACTGATAAAAACTAAAAAGAGATTTTAATCCAAGTTTGTGCAAATACTTAGTCAACTGAGAGAAAGTGAATAAATTGGTAAGTTTTTAACAACAAAAATACAATTTCATGACTTGTTTTCAAAGCTATGATATATGTTAAAAAAAACATTTTCTAAAAATAAATTAAATGCGCTTTTTTCCATTCAATTACAATAATATTGGAGTGAAACAAGCATGAAAAAGAGAGCAAGAATGAGAGAGCTCATGAAAGAGTGAATGAGAAGATGAAAGAATGCAATATAGAGAAAAAGAGAGTAAAACTGTTATTTCCTCCAGAGAGAAACAGCAAAGGGAAAGCACGAGAGCATGTGAAAAATTATGATAGTGAGTAAGACAGCAAGATAGAAAGAGCAAGTGATAATAAGTGAGAGCAAGAAGGGGCACAAAAAAGTAATAACCAAATTGAGAAATCAAGACAGTGTGTGTGAGCGTAAGAGAAAATGAGAAAGCAAGAGAGAATAAGAGAACAAGTGTGAGGCCAAGAGAGAGAGAGAGCATTAAAAGCGAAAGGCAGAGAAAAAGAGAGTAGGAAATTTAGTCATAGTGAGAAAGCAAGAAATGGTAGGAGAACAAAAGAGAGAATGAGAAAGAGAGTATAAGAGTGAGAGAGAGCAAGCACTAGTGAGAGAGAGAGCAAGCACTAGTGAGAGAGAGAGCAAGCGCTAGTGAGAGAGAGAGCAAGCGCTAGTGAGAGAGAGAGCAAGCGCTAGTGAATGAGAGATCAAGCACTAGTGAGTGAGAGAGCAAGCGTTAGTGAGTGAGAGAGCAAGTGCTATTGAGTAAGGGAGCAAGTGCTATTGAGTGAGAGAGCAAGTGCTATTGAGTAAGGGAGCAAGTGCTATTGAGTGAGAGAGCAAGATATAGTGAGTAATGAGTGAGAGAGCAAGATATAGTGAGTAATGAGTGAGAGCAATTGCAATTGCAATTGCAATTGTGTGTGTGTGTGTGTGTCCGAATGAAAGAAGATAAAAAAAAGTGTGTGATATAGCACACAAGTCAGTGTAAGTGCGATAGCAAGAGAGGGTGAAAACAATAGAAAGAGAACATAGGAGAAAGCTTGAAGAATCAGGTTGTCTACTGGACTAGAGTTTTGAAAGTACAATATACTTCCAGCATAAAACGTTATGGAATTATTGGATATAATTGTCCCGCGAATGAGAGCCAATTACAACTTTCTTGAATTGATTGTGAGATAATTGGTTATTATAGCCCTGTGATCGAGCGCCAATTAAAATGATACGATTTATTTGAGATAATTAGTAAGTATAGCCCCATGATCGAGAGACAATTATTACGATATTTTACTTAAATAAATACAACTGTTAATGTTGCACATGATTTATTTAGATCATGGAACTGGTTTATTACAAGTTCTGTAGATTTATGTTACCGGCACTGTGTAGATGTATGTGATTACTCTCTGTTTATGTCGCCGGCACTCTGTGTGTTCATACACACACACAACTTATATATGACATACCTCTTGCCACTTGGTCCTCTTGTGACCAGTGTCAAAACCAACAAATCGAAAGCGTCCCTGAGACAGGTGTATTGAAGACTAGCTTCCTATTGGGTATAGGGAGCTGGCGTCTCTTATTTGTTTGGTAAATACTACGGAGTTAAATTTTGAAAATATAAAATAAGTTTTAATGGTGCAATCCTACTACATTATTTCTGAAAAGCGCGTGATTCTCCATGGATGAAGTCTTAAAAGATAATTTACATACAATTTATTGAAGAAAAATACCTTCATCCATGACTTTTTTAAATATATGAGAGCGGTTCAAATCAATATCGTTACAAGCATATTTTCTTTTAAAAATCTCGTGTATAAGAAAGGTTCTCAGAACCAAACAATCTCTATTTCCAAAGCATAAAGTGATAAGAAAGTTAGGGTTATGTCTGTCATAAATAAGATTCAGCGGGAGTTAATTTCTAGACATCATTTTAGTTATCAAGTCTACCAGAGTACTTACAAACACTAGTTATTATTTTTATTTTATGGATTTCTCTTCAATGAAGGGAAGTTTGGGGAAAGTGTCTAAAGCAAAGAAAATGGGAAAGGAAACGGTCAACATCGCCTGCAAAGGATCAATTGGACTGGTGTGAATGAAATACAGAACAAAAACATGAACAACCTATAGCATGGAATAATTCATCATCATCATCAATCATACACAACTGTTTCCAGCCTGTGGCTGGGTCAGTTTAGTAAAATGCCTCCTCCTTCCTTTATCATTCCAACGTTCTTCCTCCTTTAACTGTCACCACTCTTTTCTTACTTGCACAGTTTCTGTTATCTGCTCCTCCCATCAATTTCTTGGCCTCCCTTGCGGTCTTATTCTTACATACTTCATCTCTATCCTTTTCTTCGGCATCCTCTCCTTCTCCATCTTCATTACATGCCTATATCATCTCAGTCTTGCTTTCCCTACTATCTCATGTACTCCCTGTACCCCCCCTCTTTCTGGATAGCTTCATTCCTAAAATTGTTTCTCCTCGTTACAGCTTACATGCTCCTCAAAAATTTCATTCCCATAGCCTCCACTTTCCTAGTCTCTCTTACATTCAATGTCCATGTTTCTGCTGCATGTGTGACAATGGATACAAAGTACGCCCTGTACAACACTTCCTTACGTTCAAGGGCACTTCTCTTCACCATAGCTCTCTTACACACCTATAAAACTACTTTCTCTGCTGTCGTCCTCTCATTATATCATATCTACCTTCAGCTTTAGCCTCAATCACGCTTCCAAGATATTTTAATTTCTGTACTTTCCTCAGCTCTACAACATCCAACTTTATAGATTTAAGAGGCCTTATCCTCTTCCTTGTGATTACCATCACTTTACACTAGCCATGCTAACTTTTATTTCACACTCTCACTTCCTCATTCTATTATTGTAACTGTTCCTGTACTCCCTCTTCCTTATCCCCCCATACCATCAACATTTTTTATTAGAAATTACTCCGTCCTTCCACTCTCCGTTTTAACACAACTCATGTTATCCTCATACATGCTTTTTACTTACTTCTCTCTCCACTTTGGCCTCCTCCATCGATTTCCAAACTTTATTTTTATGCAAGCTATCATGTGCTTTCTGCAAATCCATAAATACCATGACTAAGTATTTTACAAATTCATACCTTCTTTCCATCACTGCCGTATGCCAAAGATCAAGTCTAATGCCTCTTTCCTTAAATCTGTGTTTCCTCCCTCCACCTTACTTTCATTTTATTTCTTATTCTTTTTCTAGCAATAAATATGTGGGTAAAATACAGAATATAAGAATTTTCAAGTGTCTTCCAAATAGTTACAGAACCAAGCAAGCTAAACTATACAAAGTGCTAAATACATTTTTATTGGCACCGCGTATTAGTGCCTGTTTGGGTTACATGCCTTTGTAATAATTGCGCTAATATTTTAGGGATTAGGAAGGTTGGAATTAGAGGAAATATACCCACATTTATGTGGAGGGAGAGTGGACTTTTTTTTTTAGGAAAAATCACCTTCAGTGCGTTCGACGGGGATTCGAACCCCAATCTCCCCATCATCGGCAATCCAGTCTATTGCACGAGTGATACAATAGACCATTCAACTGTTGATGTGGGTGACAAATACCTTATTATAAGTAATTTTACTCTTAGTTATAAACCAAATTAACATTTGCAATAGTTTGTCTGTTGCAAGGGAAGTTGGAGTTCGAGAGAACTAAGTTTTTTTTAATGTAAAATGGTTTTCAACTCTCCCTTCAAGAAAATGCATGGAAATTTTCTCTAAAACACTGCCTTCCTCATCCAAAACACGTTATTTCAATATAGATGTATATAGATCTAGCAGCTAGTGAGATACGATGAAAAACAAGTTACAATAAAATAATAAATAATATGATAGTTGCAGATTATTATAAAAATCTTACTAAAAATAATCATATTCTAGGTTGCTATGAAATAATTTATGTTAAGAATTATTTCATTTTCAACTCTGATGAGCATGGTGCTAGTCATGATTTTTTATTATGCGCCCAAACTATAGGTATTCTAACTATGGTAGTAGGGTACAGAGTAAGATGGTAGTGATATATTTATCAATATGGCAAATATATTTGCATTTATGTAAAGGGAGATTGGAAAACCTTTAAGAAAAAACGCCTTCAGGACATTACCTACCTGTGATGTTATGGCAATTCGAGAAGATTCACCAAGTTTATGTATTTACATTTTATTCAGCAAGTTTATGTATTTACATTTTATTCAGCAAGTTTAAAAGCTATTCCATTGAAACAAAAACCATAAATTCTGAAATATTCTAAAAATAATCTAACGTTGTCATAAAACTGTATTTTATTTTATCAAAAATTAGTTTTTTAACGCATTTCTTTAAAAACAATTCATAGCTTAGGATATTTGGTTAATTCACGAAAGGTCCTGCCCAGGGGCAAATTGAAATGCAAGTAAATATTGTCCAGGCGCTAATAGTAGAATGGGTGTTTAGACTTTTCAGTGAAAGAGGGTAAGTGTTATCAGCATGTAAACTAGAGGCTTCACAGGGAGGGTTAAATGTTAATTTTATTCCCTCTCTTTAAATTATATTTCATACAATAGCATTTAAGTGTGATAGTGCTTAAAGTATAGTCCAAACTTGTACTAAGACATGGTGGGTAGTAAGGAAATTAAAACTAAAGAAGAGTCTAGTTTGGTCTGAAAAGTTGGGGGAATATATATTTCATAATGAAAAATTGATATTTTGATTTAAGACGCCTGTCTCGCAATATATGTAGGGGTAAAAATGTATTGAGGTGCATACCTATTAGATTATTAAGTTTCAGTTTTCTAGATTTCTTGATTTTAAAGCTCTTGCACATACACAAAAACCCACAAATACGTATACTGTTTTATTCATGTGATAAATTTATTCATAAAATACAAACTTTTTTCCTAAATATGATAATCACAGTAAAAAGAATTAAATTTCAGAGTGGGAGTGTAAGGGCTCAAAAAAATATATTTTCCATTGATTTGTCTAAGTATTTGCTGACTTAATTACATCACATTTTATCATTATGTTCATCTAGTGCTGAAGTAGTTTACTTAAATTTGCAAACATAAATGGAAATATTTGTTGATTGCTCTGATATTGAGTGAGCAATTTCTCCAACTCAAGTGAAAGTGAAAGCATTAATCCCAAGTTTGCTGTCAAAAGTTCATCTTCATAAAGTTGCTTCATGTTTGAAAAATATCAGATTTTGAGGATTCTTGTTATAAGAATTCTTTGGTATCCTACAAATCTTGTCACTTCAAAGGCAAGGATAAACTAGAATAAAAATTCCAAAGAGAACTTACAAATTATAATACAGTGACCTGTTTTCATTATTTTGTTTGATGTTTCTTATTCATATAAGTAAAATAATTTTTTTTAAATAAAAATTATTTAACATGCTTATTTAATTCAAGATTATACTAACAATTATTCAAATACTACTCTAGTGAAAAGGCATCTTGAAAATAAAAGTGTGTGGGAGGATACATTGACAGAAAGAAGCTGTTTTAGTGAAAATGCCACTATCCTTTCAGACAGATATTTGCCTTCATTTGTGTATTTGGTCAATCGGCCAAGGCCACAGACAAGGAAATAACAGATACGTAGCCTTACGGGAGATTTGTTGCGCCCCTCGAGTGATAATCCAGTGATAATAGCGCTTTCAAGTGAGAATTCTTTGAAACAACTCACTTGCAAAATGTTCCTCATGAGAAAGACAAGGTGAGAACTAAGAGTTGCTGTCTCTCCGAGTACAATAGTCCAGGTGGCGGTAATCCCTTACCCCACCTCAACCCCCTTTCATTGACCAAAACTTCAAACAATTGAGAGTGTTGACCCCAAATATACAATGCCAGTGCTTCTACAGTTTAAAAGTAAGTGACACGAGTCTTGGAAATGCACTTGTAAATGAAATATTAAATATTTTGTGACCAGCTTCTGTGGTCACAATTCTTTAGGATTCATTTTTTCGTTAGACTGGACTGCATATAACTGGGATATCAGTGTTAGAATCCCGATCGGGTGTAATTAGAGTGTTTTTTTCTAAGGTGCTTATAATTTCTCCTTCAACGCAAATACGGACACATTTCCCAAATATTTTGCCTTCCTTATTCCTTGTCCATTGGAGTAAATACACGGATAGCTGTAATGGGAAGTAAGACACGGCTTACAAAATATATCAGTAATTAAAATTAAATACTTATGTTTTAAAGGTTGCATTTATTTTTACATTTTGTTGTCAAATTAATAC
>CABFWB010010022.1:0-10689 GCA_902151455.1 Timema bartmani | reverse complement strand
AAGTCTAACTACACTTTTGCTACAGTAACTAGGAGGAATGGTTTTTTTCTGTTAATTTGTCTCTCTGACTTTACTAAAACATGTGTTAAAAACGCTTTATAGTCAATGTTTTGCTTTTTACAAATTAAAATTAATGAAGGCTAGTAATTTGAAAGAACAAACAAAATAACTTCATCACAGCTTAGTAAAATACTATAACCAATTTCATTTTATTCTTTTACATAGAACTCAGGACGCTTAGGTTTGTACAAAAATGCACTGTGAATTGTTTTTAAAAACCAAATTATTATCAAACCTAATATTATTAATTTTTTACAGTTGTATCAACTATGAAAGATCCACTGTGCGGATGGATTAACAACATATATGGTACTGTAGGTGCATTTGTGGGGTTTTATCTTGGGTTGATAAAATCTGGTTTAATAGATGGCAATAAGAAACAAGACTTCATACCTGCCGATTTATGTATCAACTCTCTAATAGCGGCTGCCTATGACAGGGCCACAAGGTAATACATATTTTTGGTTTTCCCATTCATTTTATTTCTAAACAGATAATAAACAATATAATGATGCATATCAGTTAGCTCCAATGGTGGATATTTCTAATCCGAATAGGGTTTCTAAATTTAGCTCTTATGCCCCCCTGTTTCTAGACTATGCTACTACGTTCCTATCTATAAAATGTGGCTTGGTCTGCCCTGCCTCTCTTATTAAGGTGCGGCAGAAGAAAAGACCAAATTTCATTTTTGGTCTTTTAATCCTTCTCGAACTGAGTACCTGCTTGAGGAAATGTAATAACCCCACCATTATATTATTTTCCCCACCCTAAATTGTGTCACTCTTTTGGTCGATTAGTTTTCTTATTTTGAAAGATAATCAAACCAGAGACCAGCTGGCTGCCTTTACCTGAAGTTTTGGATTCACAAAGTGTTTGAATAAACAGGCTACATTGAATAAACTTTGTACCTATTTCTAATATACAGTACTTAGAAAACTGTTTTATTTTTCTAGTAAATTGAAACAGTTTTGAATCTGCGTTTAATGAAAACATAATTTTCATATACCTATTACCTATTGCTTATTGTTATGTTGTTTGAAAAACAAATCTGTGACTAATTATATAATGTAATGATTCTCTAAATTTTTAAAATAAATTGGAAATATATTCATTCACTATCTAAACAATATGAAAATTGTCTATATTAGCACATGATTAGATATTTAAAAAAAATTACAGTTGAAGATTTATCGTGCCCTTTCTAAATACCTTGACTGGAAAGTGACTATATAAGCACACGACTCACAAACTAGCGTAAATGAGGAGTTCGGACGCATCTGCTGTTCCTGGAGAAGACTAAGAAGACTCCGGAGAGGAAGCCGACATCAGACAATGAAATTAGTTATATCCCTCCACAAAAGAGTCTTAGACGGTCTGTGCAGAGTTTTAAGCTGCGTTAATCCTAAGGGTGCTAACAAGTAGCTGAAATACATAAAACGCGGCCGGCTGCAAAGAAATACCTTGCAGTCGGTGACCGCCCTGGGGACACGCACAACAACATACCACAGGGAGGAAGATCCCCCACTTTCCTTCACACCCGTTCACTCCTAGCCTGCCCTTTTCAGGGCTACGCGAAATGGCCGTGGCACCACACAATTAAAAAGACACTCCTTCACACCCGTTCACCACTAGCCTGCCCTTTTCAGTGCTGCGCGAAGTGGCCGTGGCACCACACAATTAAAAAGACACTCCTTCACACCCGTGCACCACTAGCCAGCCCATTTAAGTGCTGCGCGAAGTGGCCGTGGCACCACATAATTAAAAAGACACTCCTTCACACCCGTTCACCACTAGCCAGCCCATTTCAGTGCTGCGCGAAGTGGCCGTGGCACCACACAATTAAAAAGACACTCCTTCACACCCGTTCACCAATAGCCTGCCCTTTTCAGGGCTACACGAAATGGCCGTGGCACCACAAAACCTAAATGACACCAAACTAATTTTTACAAAATCACGAACAAAAAGAAATGCCAACTTTTCAAACACAGAGGCTACCGGAAATAACTGAAATGGAGACATATCACGACAGCAAGGCAACGTTCACCCTAATTGACAAATTTAAACGCAAAAGGAAAAGAAGAGACTCAGACAGGACAGATTCCAAGAAAACTATCACCACAATCGACAACAAATACCAACCACTGGATACCGAGACACAAACAAACAGTGACACACCCTCAACACAGAATAACACCAACAAGGAAAATAGACCTCCACCAATTGTGACGGTAGGGATTCATAGCTACAAAAAGATAACAGAGATAGCCAAAGACACTGAGACCACCACAGGAGTAAGTTACATCAAAGACGAACTGAATATCCAAACCACCTCGACCCACGACTTCAAACTGGTTCAAAGTCTCTTGAAGGAAATGAACAAGGAGTTCTACACATACTCACTACCACGTGACAAGCCGGTGAAAGTAGTCATAAAGGGACTGCCACCATACATGGACCCTGAAGACATAAAAGCTGAGCTAATCGAACTAGGCTACGCAGTGACTGACGTGCGCAAGTTTAGCCGAAAGGCAGAAGCGACCATCACCACTCAGACTGTGACACCACCCCCGACATTTTTTGTTTCGCTTGCTAAGATCAAAACATACACCCCTATCTTCGGAGGTACTTAAATCAGTTATGAATTAAGGTAGAGCAATACACCCTTCCCCGAAACACGACTGAGCAATATCACAAGTGCCAGCATCATGGGCACACAAAGAACAACTGTAGGAACATGCCCAGATGCGTGAAGTGTCTTGGAGCACCTCACCCCAAACTGCCCCAAGAAGGACAACATGACACCGGTAAGATGCGTTAATGTCATGGGTCCACACACGGCCAACTACAGAAAATGCCCTGTATATGTGAAACTGTTGGGAGGCCAAAAACAATCAACTGAACACATGCCAGACGCGACTCACACGTACAGCGCCCTCACCTACCATCGGGAATAGCTATTCCCATATCCCACACACCCGTCAAACTATACCTCCAACCAACCAAACACTCCCAGGCCCATCAGATAAACAAACCGCAGAGGTCACCTCCATCTACCGCTCCTATACTGATGTTACGGTAGGGCGCAAAAGACAGCTACAACAAGAAAACACCACTTACCCACTCTCAGAATTAAAATAACTCATCAAGCTATTTAAGGACCTAAACATTTATACAATACTCACACACCTTAGACCTTACCTCACTAGACTCATATAGACTACTGACAAAACAGAAAAACTTATGATACTGCTAGAGAAAGTGACTGAATACTTCTCGACCAACTATAACTAACACAAACATGACGGTGAGGAAAGACATACTTCGAGTTTTTATATGGAACACGAATGAAATACTCACGCAAGCTAAGGAGCTAGATGATCTTTTTGAAACTTATTCAATAGATATTGCCCTAATAAATGAGACCCATCTAAACTCACGGAAAAATATTTACTTTTATTGCTAAACTATTTATAGGAATAATAGGCTCCAAGGCAGGTCAGATGGCACGGCTATCATGATCAAGACCCATCTACCTCACTACCAACACTATTTTCAAAATCTCCAGGATATAAAAGCTACTGGAATAACTGTAAATACTAGTAGCGGGAGTATCCGGTTCACGGCCATATACAAGCCCCCGACTAAGATGCTACTACCATAAGACTTAGACGAAATCACGGACGCAAACAAACTGTTTTTGGCGGGGGATCTTAACTCTAAGAACACAATTTGGAATATCTGAATAACCACAGGGAACGGACGGACATTAGCAGACCACACCGATACTAACGACTACGTAGTTGTTGCCTCTGATGAACATACATTTTATCCTTCAAATTACCTACACAGACCCGATATCATAGACTTGTCATTGTCTAACATTTATGTAACCACTGAGGATATGACGGTAATAAAGGAACTGGATTAGGACCACAATCCCATATTGTGTGGAGTTAATACTTGACACTAACTTTGAGATAAGGGGACTCAAACAAACAACAGCAACTTGTGACTGGGACGAGTTTAGGTAGATATTAGTGGATACAACACCATAAATACAGGATAAAGTGACCATAGAACAGGCAGACATTACATCACAACTCTTCACGACTTATGTGCAAGAAACCTAAAAGGTAGATACCACTAGAACACCAATATACCATGACCTCCAACTACAATACCTGAATCTGGACTTTCTTAAAGTCCAGAAACGGGAAGCGAGAAGGGACTGGCAGACATTCAGAACCCCACACCATTGGACAACCTATAACCAACTCAGAGCACTAGTGAGGAGGAGAGTCAAGGACATTAGATGAAATAAATGGGACACATACGTCTCTGAGGCCGCACTTGACAGGAAAAAATTTTGGAAAGTAACACAATAATTCAGGGGGATTACTAGGAAAAAGACCATGCCATCTATTCATGAGGAGCATGGCATGGTTTACGAAATTAAAGAGATGGCTAAAGCCATAGCCGTGGTATTAGAGAAACAATTTAAAACTAACGACTAACCTCAATATAACGACTCTATCAGAGACGTGACTAGAACAGTCAGGGACTATTTGGAAGGACCAAATGACACTCGAGCAGAGATAATTACTCTGGAATGGCTCACTAGCACTATAAAAAACTTAGCTTGAAATTAATCACCAGGGCATGACTATCTGACTACCGAGATACTAAAACAAATACCAGGGATAGTGGTACTAGCGCTATTGGTCCTATTAAGCTCATTACTGACGCTCTGCTATTTCCCGGATGACTGGAAGCTGGCTAGAGTAATAACAATGCCCAAACCTGGAAAGAACCCGATGTTCCCTCAGAACAGAAGGCCAATAAGTTTACCTACGACTCTGTTTAAAGTTTACTAAAGATTAAAACTTAAAAACTTAAAATAATAAATGATAGGCTAGGTGTTATTCCAGACCTTCAGTTTGGATTTAGAAACCACAATTCCACAACCATCCGACAATAAACATAGTAGAAGAAGTAACTAATGTATTTAAAGAGAATGAATACTTAATAGCTATCTTCCTAGATGTCAAGAAAGCTTTTTACAAAGTTTGGCATCTTGGACTCATTCATAAATTAATAATATTTAACTACCAAAAATTGTCCGTTTTCTTGATAGCAAGCTTCCTCAGACGGCGTACGTTCCAGGGGGTTATGAATGAAAAGAGATTGCAGATACATACTATAAAAGCAGGGATACCCCAGGGTTCAACATTAGTACCACACTTATAAAACATTTATATAGCAGCCATTCCCATTCACGATCATATTCAGGTTAGATATTTTGTCGACGACACCATGCTATATGTTACCAATAAAAACATTAACTATGCATCTCTTGCTATGCAAAAATACCCCCTTCTCCAGGACTGGCTCTCCAACTGGAGTGTTAAAGTAAATCCCACCAAATCAGTACCCCTAATCTTAGCCAAAGGTAGGAAATCACTTCCTGCCCCACTTACCCTATTCGACACAGAAATCCCACTCCAAGACGAATTCAAGTACCTTGGGATCACAATGATAGGAAAATCACTTGGAGGAGTCATATAGATAAGACCAATGGTAAATTAATGGGTAGACTCATTCAATTGTACTCACTGTTCAAAAGAAGGCAGCTCACAATTCCAACTAAAATATTACTATACAAGAAAATAATTCAACCCATCATCCTTTATAATTGTGTAGTATGGAGCTATGCCTCTAAAACCAACACTCCCAAACTTCAGGTAACACAGAAAAAAATATTAAGGACACTCACTGAGGTAAACAGACGTATTACAATGGCTGACCTACACACGATGACATACGGCCGCCAACTACAAAAAATTTACCAAGACAGAAACAAAAAATTGTACTGTAACCTGCCCCCTTATTATCACACAAAAATAACATTCAGGTTGTTCAAAAAACATAAGTATAGCTCTATGAGCGAGTGATACATGAATAGCGTTAGGCGCTGGATCGTAATCAGCAATCAATATAGAACAATAATATAAGAAACACGTGGGACGACTTCACTTGCTCTTAATGGCGACTCAAAATAAACTTTACAAACAGAAGATAAATTGACCTTCGTACACTTTCCATGAAAATATTAATAATCGATAGCCAAAAGTTTCCAAACAATAAATAATGAGATCCCAGTAACACATATCTCCCCAGTCGCAATTGGGCATAATAGAAACAAACAACAAAAACTAATTCTAAAACATATTCCTTAACTGGCTTCATTAACGTTAAATATTAAAGCCCATATTAGGGAGTAAAGCTGCTGATTCGTAGCCCTACATTTAACTAACATGGTATAAACTTTCAAAGATGTAACAATAATAAATTATCTTTCAATAAATAACAAGAGATATAATTTCTAAATGCATAGAATCGGCAGAAAAAAGTATGACGCTGCCAGAATCAATTATGGAACTAGAATGGCAGTATTCCAAGGTATAAGCCCGACCGTGAAGCGGATGAAACATAAAGTACGTTAAATAAAAGAAAGAATTCTTCCAAAAGACCACAAAGTAAATCAGATTAACGGTTTGGTCAAACCATGAAAAAATATATAGATCACCCATGGTCTACAAGAAAATCAAAAGAGACGAGGTTCATATATAAATACAGAATGATAATTTTGAAATATTACTGCCAAACGGAATTTAGAGTGTACAGACGTAAACCTATTCTAGGACTAAGGTCTCTCAATGTAATGTGTGTCAGCATTTCAGAACGATGCCATATATATACCCAACAAATGAAGCCATGTGTTCTCGAGACGCGGAACCAAAGGAAGGAGAAAGGGGTAAGGAGTTGCAAACTTCCAGAACATATTCCAATAATCTACGATTTTTTAAAAGCGCGCCCAAAAATATCTCCAATAGTTTCTGAACACTGCCGATGATGCGCATCCAGTTCGCACATATCGTCCGTCTTCTTTTTTATTGGGCAAGGCTTACTACTCGTGGTGAGGGACGAACCATGATCCCTCTAATTATTTTGATATGGGTAGTGTTGCGATGTGTTAGTAGAGTTGAGTCTTGCCGAGACGAGGTAAACTGGGGCCGGATTGGTGAGCCAAACAATCTCTTGTTCTTCTAATTGTTCTAACAGGGTTATACTACGACCAAGCTGAAACGCACAAGAACAAACTTGTTAGAGGGCTCGGACAATACGTACCAACTGAAATACGACACCATAAAAGACCCAAGCTGGCGTAGTTGCGCACTTTTTTATTCTATCTCTCTAAATGTCTACTATAACCTAACACATTAAAAAATCAAAATTCAAAAAATTCAAAAAATTATAAAATTCTTAATTGATATTCCTAGAAAATAAAAAAAATATAAAACACTAAAAAAAACTAGATGTAACATTCCTAGTAAAATATAAACTTAGCAAATACTTGACAATCAACTACGCCAGAACGACAGTAGAATCGCCAACAACCTCACCACCCCACCTATTCGGCCTTTTGATCCAACCCTTAACCCGATCTTCACGCACAAATCGCACATTTCATGGCATTACTGCTATTGTCACGGCTGGACACTACTGAGCTAGCCGACTAGGTTTTTTACGAGTCAGAAAATAATACTGGAGCTAGGGTCGGCTCCAGATGGGGAATGGAAAGATTATCACCTTCAGACCAAATCCCAAGAAAAGAAAATCCTACAAGCCCCAATCCCATTCCTGGACTTGATCCAACAATGACATTCATAATTCACCCACAATCACCATTATACCTTAAAAATACATTCCCCCATCCTAATAAAAAAAATATTTCCAATACCCGTGACCCAGCGCAAATACTCACGATCACCAATTTACATCTCAAAGTGTAATATAAATATTAATACACCTGTAAGTATCTTACAGCCTCATTTCATCAGGTATACAAATTCATTCACGAGATTAAGAGTCACGACAGTGACTCGGTACTCAAACAATGAATCAACCCTTTCACTCGATGAACTAGATCGGCGCTTTTGTCAATTTAGAGATTCAGAGTCGGGCAACAGACTCACGGCTAGGGTAAACCTAGGACAGACGTTGAGGCTTAAATTAATCAAAATTAGATAATTATTACTTCCCCAACGGAAATCAAACAATTAGTTTAGTAAGAGGACGCTCTATGTATTCTGCTAAATTATCTAGAGCAGTGGTTCACAAACCATGGTACGCGTACTACCATTGGAACATATAATTATACCAGGTAGTGCGCCGTGAGAAGCCAAATAAAACAAGCAAATTCAGGTTGTAAAAGGATAATATCTAATAAATAGACTACTATAAATATATTACGACCAAGTCAAACCAAAAGTAAATAGATTTAAACTGTTGTTCGAGGGGTAGACATGAGTATTATTTGTATTTATTTTATACCTGTGCCCTGTTACTCATATTGATTGAGTAGAAATGTTAAATAGTGATTAATAAAAACTGTTATTTTATTTTAAAATGGTTTTGTGTCATTATATTCCTGGGTGTCATTAAAATGTACCTAAATATGAAATATTCAACACCATCTCTTGGTGGTACTCCAAAATACGGAAATTGTTTGGGTGTCACACCATTCAACAAGTTTGGGAACAAATGATTTTATAGTGTAGATGAATGCATAAAAATAAAGGTGTAGCCTCTATTCATATATCCCTCATTTGATAAAAGTACATAGTATATTCAGGAGCTACTCTCAAAACGGTGTGAGCCAAGTACGTATGTAGGATTTAATTCTTTACTGTGGGAGGGCAATTGGTTGGAGAGATTTTTTTTTGTGGTTAGCTGCCATCCACCCACTGAACTACAAGTGGAAGAAGTTTTTTTAGACTGATTAAAAAGTTTTTATTGTAGCTTTGAACTCTTGTTAAGTCTTCTCCCATTGTGTACAAAAGGCATATTTTACCTCAGCTTTTATTAGAAACATTAATGTTGAACCAATCTAAGAGAGGCACGTTCTAGTTACCCAGTAGACTAACGTGTTTGTATCTTATTGCACTAAATCACAGGAACATAGCACAATTATATAGAAATATCTGGTAGCCGTTACAATAAAATACATTTTTAATAGTTGTATTGTAGGAAAAGAATAAAGCTATAAAACTCTAAAAGTCATTACTAGAGCTAGGGTTTTTATGTAAATACATATTCTATTCCTTACCATTAGGTTAATTAGAAAATAGTAATCTCAATAAACCACCATATAAAGTTTAATGTAATATATGAAATTAAAATCAAATATTATTTGATTTTCATTTCATATGCTAGTAGCTAGGATGGCCACCTGTAGCAGGCTTCTATTGCTAGGTTTTTGATCACGTGACCACGCTACCTCGTTCTCTGATTGGCTGTTGGCTTTCCCCCTCCCCTCCTGCCCCTCCTCACACCCTCTACTTTTGACCCCTTTCCAGACATGTTGGTTCTTGTTCCTAACATGCTGGTACTTGTATTTGTGCTTGATGGTTATTAATGTTTGCTCAATATACTTTTTCCGTTGGTATTAATGTTTTTTAATATATAACTTTTACATAAATTCATAACTAATATCAAATATCATTTAATGCTCGAAAATATATTATGTTGACATAGTAAATAACACTCACGCAAACAAATTAGCCACTTAATGTTCAAGCCAAAATTAGAGGAAGTGTGCCCACATTTGTGTAGAGAGAGAGTGAAAGCCAGGCCCAGTTCTATGACAGCACTCTCGCAATTTACTAAACTGCAGGGAGTTCGAATCCTGGTCCACTGAACTATATTATATTGACATAGTAAATTACATTCACGCAAAAAAAATTAGCCACTTAAGATTCAAGCCAAAATTAGAGGAAGTGTTCCAACATTTGCGTAGACGGAGAGTGACAAAACTATACCCAGGTCTAAGACAGCAATCTTGCAATATATTAAATTGCAGGGAGTTCAATTCCTGGTCCTTTGTCTGCCACTTTCTTTGGTCAGTTAGGGGATCTCCGGCTCAAATAATTATATTTAACATAGGTTTGGTAACAAAATAATTACTTTTGTTTTGAAAATCTCTCCAATGGGTAAAGACAAGAAAGTGAACCCGCATTTGCGTAGATGGAAAGTGAAAAAACTACTCCGGTCCAAAACAGCACTCTGGTAATATACTAAACTGCAGGGGGGTTTGATTCCTTGTCCACTGGCTGCCACCTTCTTTGGTCAGTTACATTTGATATAGGTTTGGTAACAACATTATTACTCTAAGGGTTAAGGACAGGATAGTTTGAGAGAGAGACTGGGAAGCACTGATCTCCCAGTAAAACATCATGACACGAAGCTAATATCGTGTTTTGAGCCCCTGTAGTGTAAACCTACCATCATAAACATTTTAGCTGATATGCATCAGGGGCCTGACGCTTTAGACATTGTGGATTCCCATTCTACTTTCACGAAAATTATGTACACTTTAGTTCTATCGCCTAGTATTTATAAGTGATGGTTAGGCAAGGGTTCGGATCTCGGCTAATTAGTATTCTCTTATTCCATCACAATATATCGGGCAGTAGTACGGTTCAAGGAGTAAAAAATAAATGGTACGGCGCACCGCACAGACTTTCTCTCTATTTCTATAAACTCGTAAGATTTCTGAACGGAATAATG